>PVIH01003439.1:0-160660 GCA_004025045.1 Sigmodon hispidus
CTATCTGAGAGGTTATCCAAGGTGACCCAGAGCTGACCAGAGGGAACACAGGTTTCTTCAGTTCACAGCTCCTATCCTTTATGCTCCAATCCCTATCTGGTTGGTACCTACCACTGGCCAAACTTACACAGAAGCCAGCTAGCAAGGAATTCTGGAAGGTGTAGCTTGCAATAGAATCATGGAGAATGGCTCTGAATGTGTGTTCAGCTTGCTGTCTGAACACACCCGGAAAGTCTTCTTGTTGTAACATATTATCCTATGAAAAGTAATTTAGGGAAAAGTTGGTTTCTTTTTGGCTCACAGTTTGAGAGAACAGTCCATCATGTTGGTTAGAACAGTCTCCGCCATAGTGACCGGAGAGTGAGAGAGACATCTGGTCCACAGTCAGGAGAAGGAGAGGGATGGATGCTGCCTTGTTTTCTCCTCCTTTCCATTTTTATTCAGCCTCAGTTCTGAAGCCCATGAGATAGTGTCATTTACATCCTGAAATCTTCAATCTCAGTTTTTCCTCTCTAGAAACATTTACCCACCCACAAGCCCAGAGGTATGTTCCCTGGATACTTCTAAGTCCAGTGGACAATGAAGATCAACTTCTCTATCTCCATAGCTCTAGCTCTTCTCCTGCCTCAAATACTCCTTTTCCCTCAGTAAATTCCTTTTCTGTTCTTTACCTAAGTCTCTCCAGTGACTTCACTTCTATAGGTGCCCCAGCACCTATACCTGAAAAACAAATTAAGGCATATTTCTGTCCTCCAAGACATTGCCCATCCTTTATTACATCTTATCTAGTTGTACAGACATTTGTTAGTTCCCATTCCCTAGAATACTCCAGATTGGCAGGTAAGTTTTCTTCTGTAATCCTGTCACCAACCAACTGCCAGAGCATACATGCTCCCATTAAAATAAATCCCTACCTTGTGAACCATCCTCATCTTCTTGTTCTTTTTACATCCTTCCCTAAATTCACTCAACTGACATTATTAATCAAAAATGTGTTTTTCCAGCCAAACAGCAAGGCAGAGCTTGGGGAAACCTGCAGAAGAGGGTAAGGAGGGAATGTAGAGCTCCAGAGAGGTCACTATGACAACACAGCCCACAAAGTCAACTGAGTTGTGTTCCTAGGGGACCACAGAGATGGAATCAACAATCTTAGAGCCTGCATGGCTTTGCTCTAGGTCTTCTGCATATACATTATGGCTGAATAGCTTGGTGTCCTTAAGGAACTCCTAACCGTGGGAATGGGGGTGTGCCTGACTCCTTTGCCTTCTCTTGGGACCTTTTTCCTCCTTTTGGTTTACCTCAACTGGCCTTTATGTGAGAATTTGTGCCTAGTTCCATTGTGGCATGTTATGACATGTTAAGGGGATCTGGGAAAGAGGGAGGTGGGGTGGGCTGAGAGAAAAGAAAAACAAGAGAAATTGAAATCTGTATGCAATATTTGAAAGAGGAATACATTAAAAAAAACAAAGTGTGGCCCTTTTGAGACCGTGTTTAGATTTCTCCAAAGTGTCTGTGAAGCTGGATGTGTAGACAGATAAAGGAGACACAAATGCACCTGACTTTTGGTTATTCTTTTCAGATGTTGACAGAAGTAGCACAGAAAGGAAAAAACTCAGAAGAAAGATCAGTTTTAAGCTGCGTGAAGAGAGTAAGACTGACATGGGAATGTGAATATGACATAGAAGGCAGAGACAGCCAGACTCTAGTTGATGTGGCCTGTAATGAACAATAGCAGCCATCAGTACTCCCTTGCTTGGCCTCTTTTCTTCCAAGGAGCTAAGGATTAAGGAAATCATGGACTTCAAACTCTGTTTTCCACAGGCATGCATACCCAGTGTACACATGTACTCTTACATACATGTGCCCATGCACATATATACACATACACATACCTTCACAAAGGGGACACACACACACACTGACTCATTGCTGCTGACTCACAGTTAGACCATATCCAAAATTCAAGTTTATCTTAATAGATGACATATAAGGACCCATACTGTGTGTGTGAGAGAGAGAGAAAAAAACAGAGAGAGAGGTAGGGGGAAGAGAGGGAGAGAGAGACAGAGACAGAGAGGGACAGAGAGAGAGATTGCTAGATTGCTGGATGCTTAAGAGCTTAGATTATTCTCCTTGGCTGATAATAAGCAGTACCAAGTAGCAAACAAGATTTGCTTTGCCACATCATCACATCCTCCTGCCCCTCCCACATCCCTCTTCTCAACATTCATGATGGATCCATATTGTATTAAGAAGAAAAGTGCACTTGACTGAGCTAGTATCTGCTGTATAAATTCTATTGCTTTGTCGAACCTGGTTTCATGGTCACAGACTGTAGAGCCTTCTACAGGATATGTACTGTCCTTCAAGGTTGATGAGAGAAAAGCTCCACTGTATGAATATCTGGGTGTTTCATCGCAGCTCAAGAGCTGAAATGAACCTAGTTGCTTCCTAGAATATACCCACAGTCCTATTTCTCGGGCTTTTGTTCACAAAGCTCCTGGCATGACTGGTAGTGTGGTCTGTGTGGTAAGTGAAGTCCTGGCTGGGTGCCAGCGTGTTGGACTTGTTTGCTGCTTCAACTGTCTGAGCACCAGCGTGGGTTAATTTCTCTAAGATGTGTCTATGGGGAAACAGAAGCAACACCCATTGGGTCCTTCCAGAAGCCTTCTTTGTACTGTGTACAGCCATGTCTACCCTCTTAGTCATATGCCAGGCCAGACCCTAGCTGGGCCAGCCTCATCCCAGCAGTCTCCTTCTACTTGTACCTCCCACCTCCCTTGTAACCCAGCAAGGAGCCATGATAGAACCCTGCCAACTCTGAGGTGCAGAAAACTTGGAAATGCTACTTCTTTTTTTAAGAGAAACTACCGAAGAGTGAACCAGAGGTTGACCTTGACCAACAGAAACAAGTTTCTAGGAGAAACAGGAAGGAGGAAAAGAAGCCTGGAAGGAGGCAAGCAGTCTGTTTCCCAACCAAGCCCCAGGCTCAGCTTGATCCCACAGGGTAGCTCTGGAATGTAAATTACATACACCCTGGAGTTTATCTGACTTTCAGCAAACATTCATCCTCCCAAGCCAGTCCTTGACTAAATAAACTCTCAAGAATTTCTTATCCTCTGTAAGCTAGGGAGGAAGAGCATAGCCATGGTCTCAGGAGTGTGTCCCAAGCAGCAAAGCAGAAACAGAAGAGATGCAGTGGGGGGGTGGATAGGACACAACCCCTCCCACTATCCATTAGTCCAGCACTGTTCTGTCCCTCTCATGTAAGAATAGTACTAATATGTGTACCATAAAGCTGCCATGTGAACAAGACACAGTCTCAAGCACCAATGATGCTATGCAAATGTTCAAAATGCTCCCTTCAGTTCCCAAGCCAGGCTGACCAGCAGCTTCCTGTAAAATCATCAGGTCTGGGGTCATGACCCCTTTGGAGTGATCAACCCTTTCACTTGGGTTACATATCAAATATCTGCATATCAAATACTTACATTATGACTCATAACAGTATCAAAGTATAGTTATGGAGTAACAATGAAAATAATTTCATGGTTGGGGGTCACCCCCAAAGGAGGAACTGGATTAAAGGGCCTCAGTGTTAAGAAGATTGAAAGCTGCTGCTGTAGACAGTCTTCCACTCGGTTCCAAAACCAAATTCTTATGTAATATTGAGTGGACAAAAATCTGAATATAAAATCCTATTTTTCACCATTTTATAAAAATATTATATATGCATACATACTTAACTTATTATTGCAAAATACTTGATATGATAATAGTGGTGATATCTGGGTGCTGGACTTGTGAGTGTTTTTTTCTATTTCTTTTTATGCTTTTCTGATTTCTCTATCAAGAGCAAATGTTATTTTTCTGTTAAAAATAGTACTTTAAAACACCAGGGCTTAGAGAGATCAAGTAGTTTAATTAAATACTGTGAGAAAAAAATGTAAAGGCTATCTTGTTTTCACTTGTTTCTGATTCCTACATTTAGATGCAGAGGCAAAGTCTTGAGGAAATGGATGCTCGCTTTGCTTCATAATTCCCATTCTAGTGTTTTGCATGTTAACAGAGATCTTGGTGGATAACAGGGCCTACATAAAATGAAGCAAGTTTCATTGGTGCAGAATTTCCCAGAACCTTCACTGAATTAAAGGGCATTGTGGCCTTCCTGGACATAAGTGGTCCACAAAGTATCCCCCAAACATACAAGCACATTTGGCACTCTGAACATCTGAAGGACTTTAATCCAAACAAGCCTTGGAACATATAAGGTACAAGACAAATGAGAGGCAGGAGTCTCAGGTTCTCATTAAGTGGGTGTTTGGAAACAATGCCAAGATCTTCCCAGTCTTCCTGTGCATGCTTCCTGCCCCAAAAGCCCAAATCAGGCTCAGCCAACTGAAAAGTCCTGATTGGAGGAGTTCAAGGAGCACACAGCAGTAATTCTGGGAGGAGAGAGAGCACAGGCAGTCACCCAGAGATGTGGAACCTATACCCTGTAGTAGCTGGAGAAGCTAAAGAGATTGGAGCCCCCAGGCAGAAAAGGCCAGTGGTAACACTGACAGGGGAGCATGTGCTTGAACTCTCTGTGTCTCTCACGAATGACTGGCCATGATGCTCCTGGCCATAAATCAGTTCTAAGTTGTAAAATGGTGAATTTGGAAAGGGAAGTTATACTCTGAGAGTCATTTTCCCCAAGAGCTGCTACAGCAAACACTCTGTGGTGATGACAATATATGCAGGCACCTCATCAGGCTCCCAGGGAGGACCGACCGAGCCTGCTGCCACACTGCGTCAGGCCCTCAGGCCCAGGCTGAACATCATAGTGCCTCAAACTCCTGTTTACAACACAAGCATTACTTATCGGACAAAGATGAATCTCCATCGCTCATTTTAATGAGAGTGACAGCCAGTTATTCCGAGTGGCAATGAAGAGAAACAGAAACCAGAAGAGAGGAGAACTTGGAAGTCTTGTGCAGTGTTGTTGGGAATGTAAAATGATGCTGCCACTGTGGAAAACAGCATGGCAGTCCCACAGAAACCTAGACATAGAATTACCACATCAATCAACAATCCCACTTCTACATATTTACCCCCCAAACTTGAAAGCAGGTGTTTGTATACTCTTGTTTCTAGCACTGTTATTCACAATAGCTCAAAGGTAGAATAGATAGATGAATGGATAAGCAAATGTTTTATACCGTGGAGTACTATTTGGTCTTAAAAGAGAAGGAAATTCTGGCAACATGGACGCTCTAACACAGATGAACCTAGAGGACATTATTCCAGATGTAAAAGAACAAATAGAGATGATCCTGTCTCTATGAGGTACTTAGAGTAATCAAATTCATTTGGGCAGAAAGTAGGAGTATGGTGGACAGGTGTGGGGGAGGGGAGCCATGTGTGGCAGGGTTACCCTTTATCAAGTGTGGGGTTCCAGGTGAGAAAGAACAATAGTTGTCACAATGTGGATGCACAAAACACCAATGCCCTGTACAATGAAACATTATTAGAATAAGAAATTATATGAGCAAGTATTTATTCAGCTCAATCAAAAATAATTATCAAGAATTAAAGACAAAATAAAAGCAATATTTTTAAAAAGGAAACCACTGACATAAGTTGGGACCATATGCTAGTGGAAATCTTTCCTGGTAGGAAGCACTACCATGTGCATGAAGAGTGCTTTTCTTTGAGTGAGTTAACATGAAGTGTGTGTGAGCAAAGGTGACATCTCTGAGATGGGGAGATTCAGCACAATTTTTATTGATGCAAAAGGTTGGTTAATTGATCTTGAAGGCTAGTTATTGTGTATTCAACTTGGCCTCATTGAGAATGGAGTTGGAGAGAAGAGTCAGTAGTGTAGAGTGCTTGCCGCTCTTTCAGAGAGCCCAGGCTTGATTCGAAGCATCCTCACCAGGTGGCTCGAAATCTAAAAAATATTAAAAACCAAAAGACTGAGGACACAGCCTTTGTCTCAGAAACATAAAGGTCCTGTATTAGTCTATGAAATATCAAACAATCTCCTCAAGACGGTCTAGAGTTCATAAAAGAGAGTCAAAAATGGATTTAAATTTGCATGAAATAATTTTGGAATTTTTTTGTAGAGTTAGCTTTACCATTGTTGCAACTGCAGAAAACCCTATGCATGAGTACAAAGGCTTGGCGGAGGGACAGGTGGATGTGTGTGGCTGTCTTCAACTAGTGAAGCTGTGGGTGGATGCTTTTTATGTTTTCATTCTTTTATGGTGTTGAACATTGTATTAATATAATAAATAAAATTAACAAAATAGTAAAAATAACATTTGGGAAAGTAAATCTATGAAAAGCATATTAAGACTAGCATCACTTTTTTTTTTTAACTCATTTAAGACTCAGAAATGAGGAGTGGGTGTGATAAAAGCTGAGTGTGCCTGCTGCTTATTATAAACAAAACATTCTCCGCCTATTAGAGACTCAAATTGCGGCCATGAGATAGCTCCATGCAATGGCAGTTCACGGGGAATCAATAAAACTCCAGTTTGTTTGGAAAGCCAAGTTGCCTATGTGCCAAAATATGTATTTTGCAAATTGCTTCATTTACATTTGAAAGGACTAAACCTTAATTCTTCAAGAAGCTGAGTGGAGGGATTGAGGGAAACTGAAGGAGCAATGCATATACATAGAGGGAGAGTAATTTAAACATCTTAGCATCTTTCAGGTCCTACATGTACAACATTTAACTGAAACGGATAGTGTTTGGGAAAAAAGCATTCTCTTTCCCATTGGTTGTTGTTGTTGTTGTTTTAAGCTAGAAAAATCTTTGCTTGAGATACATGAAGTTGTCAGTGAACTTTATTGTCTGCAGAAGCAGCTCCCTCCTAGCCCATGATGCTCCTGCTCCTCCCACATGGTGCTCCTGCTCTGCCCACATGGTGCTCCTGCCCCCTCCCAGCTCATGATGCTCCTGCCTCCATCCCCAGGCAGAGAGGATCTGTCCTGTAAGTTTCTGTTCTTCTCTGTGGTGCCTTCTTTTCAATCCAGCTGAGGACCTCTCCGCTTCTGCTCAGAGCATCCTGTGCCTTGCAGAACTGGGCAGAGACAGAGAAGCAAAGGAGCCAGGGCTGAGTGAGCAGCTGTGAGGTTGGGAGGACTCCATGCTTCCATTTCCTCTGAGGAAAAAACAGTGGTTATTTGGAGCTCAGACACAGCACCTTAAATGGGCAGGGATTTGAAATGTATAATTTGCTTCTTTCCTGTCACTTGCTCGAAATGCCCCATTCAGGTCACATTCAGGGAAAAGAGCACATGCTTTAGTGTCAGAAAGGCTGTGTTACCCTACCTAATGGCTTATCTCAGATCATGAGTTCTCGGTTATAGTGAGTACTGGGAACACGCACACACACACACACACACACACACACACACACACACACACACACGTGAGTTCTCGGTTATAGTGAGTACTGGGAACACATACACACACACACACCCCATGCTGTCTGGCACAGACTGGGTACTCAGGAATAGCTACTTCTTTCTGGCCATGCAAATCAAGGTTTTGTGCAGGTGGGTTTAAGAGCGATTTAGATGATTGGTCTCAGGCTAGACAGGTAATAAATAGCAGAGCTAAGATTAAAAAGATTAAAACTGTGATTTTCTGAATGCAACAACCCCAGAGGTGATTCTTCTCCTTTTCTCTGAAGAGCTGTTCTGATTGTAACTGTGGCAAGTGGAAAGCTGCTGGGCTTAGGCAAGGATGCAGTCTCACAGTGGCTCTGCACAAAGTCCCCCCAGCCCCACCCTCCACACTGCAAGAGGCCAAAGCCTGCTCTGAGGCCCTACCTTGCTGAAGCAGCTGAGCTGACCAGCCTGTTTATTGCAGCCACCTGCCTATATAGACTTTGATGGCCCCAAGAGAGCCCAGGGAAATGATCCAGCTTTGTGCTGTCCCATCAAAAATGAACAAATAAAGAGCTTGCCTCCCTGCCAGGATGTCTTCATTGCTCTCACTTGGGACCTGAGTCCACAATTTGCATCCTGCAGTCTGAACAGGAGAGAGAACACCCTGGGGAGATAGGGCAAGAGGCTTGGTGTGAGGGAAGGATGCAGTCTGGGGTCAAACTGGGGGACATTCAGGATGTTCTGTCCTAGATACACTGTGTGGCCTGCAACTGGAAAGGAAAGTGAACAATTGCCTCCCATCATGGAAAGTCCCACATGCAGCCTAGAAACTAAGTACCCTTTTCAGACCCAGTGGCTTGTAAGTGATACCCTGAGCTTTGGTCCAGATTTCTTCCAATGACTACCAACATCACCTGAGCCCAGTGACTCCAATACACAGACAACCAAACCACCACCATTCCCTTCAATAGAGCATCTTAAAACACCATGTGCACGTACTAGCACTTTGGATTTGTGTGTGGCTGGACATTGGCAAAATTATTTGAGATGCAAACCATTTCTGTGCACAATCCTTCTTCTCCTCAACCCCGGAAACCCCTACCCAAAGCAGCTCAAGGCCACATCACCTTCAGAGCATGGCCAAACAGATCAGTGTAGGCTGACCACAGTCCCTGTCTCTATATCTGACAGCTAGTGGTACTCTGCACTTGACTCCACTCTGTTTAAGGTTTTCCTTTACAGTCTTTATATGACTCAGGGTCTGCTTGATTCTCTCAGCTTCTGGTTGACTACTCCTTCAGCCTGCTTTGGATGTGAATCTTCTGTTAGAGCTCCTATCTAGACAGATATTCTCCCAGTCAGTTCTTGGAATCTCTGCTCTCTTTGTCCAGTCCAAGCTTTTCAGATCTCCTACACAGCCAGGTTTTTTCTCAGACTCTCAGACTATATTACCAGACCTGGCATTTCAATTAGTTAAGACCTCTTTTTTGTTTAGGTGATGAATATCAGCTAAGACACTATCTTTTGAAGGTCCTGGCTAAGGTGTCCCTGAAATGACAACCAAGGAAGTCTGTCATGCTAACTCTTTACCTCATGGGTTTTCTGATGAGCTAGCTTATGGTCTCTATGTAAAGTATGCAATCCTGACCCCACAGCAACGGGGAATAAGAGAAGGGCTTGGATCATCTCTGAAGACAGATTTAACTTAGCTCCATTTCCAGTCTCTACCCCATATCAACCAACACCTGGCAATCACAGGATGTTCCATGGGAGGCTCACTAGTGTCCATCATCCATCAGGTGAAAAGGATGCTGGGGCAGGACAGGGGGCAGATTTTTCTGAATAGCACTTCCTGGACCAGTAAGAACCACATATACAGAGCTCCAGGGTGATCCTCTCATCTTCTTTTTCCTCTCTGCTTCTACTTCCTCTTTAGGAAAGGAGATAATAAAAACCACTTGACAGGTGGTTTGGGCAGTTCAAGAGAGACAATGGGATGAGACTGAAATACTGCAGAAACTCCAAGGTCTCTACAAATCATAGCCGCTGGATCTGTGTCATGTGCTATGTGACTCCTGACAATCTAGACCCAAGCTGTGCCAGATTTCAGGGGACTCCCTTTTGTCTGGTGGCTAAGGAAAGATGTCCTGTCACTCCCTGACAAAAATGGATTGTTTGTGGTTGATATTCACCTCTTATTTTAGAAAGCGAAATGAATCAAGTGTATGCAGGTCGTGGTCACTGAAAAGCCTTTTCATATCAATTTGGGAGGAGTTGTCAACTTTGATTTATTAAGTAAAGTTCTGAGACAGGCGATGTGTGTGTTGTCAGTCTCCTGGTAATGGATGGACCTCACAGCTGGTTGTAACTTTCATGATGATAGTGTGCCCCAGCCCTCAGTCTTCAGGTCTTTGATAGAGGTATGAGAAGGTCTTTGATGAGTTGAAAAGCAGAACATACATCAAGATGGCCTCAACTCCAGTGTAGCCCACTTCCCAGACTCCAGCATCTGTCTCCCTCAACTCTTGTGGTCCCTCTACCATCTCTGACACCAGAGACCAGTGGTGCCCTTTTGCCAGCCTCTTTTAGTCAGTGACAAGGTAACATTGTAATTGGTTTGAGTCTGTTGTCTTGTGCCCCTGGCTGTTCACCAGTCTGGAGAGATATGGCAGATAGGAAAGCCCAAGCAGAATAGGCTGCCCCAGAAACCCCAGGCGTTTTCCAGACTTGCTCTCTAATTCTCAAATGGTGATTTTTGTACCTATTGGTTGGTAGACAGTTGAGCAGGCTGGAAGAGCATCTTGGCGTGAGACTGAGTAGATCAGTCTCAAAATGCAGGACTTTAGGGCTGGCATCTCTCCATGTTAGAACAAAGAGGAGACTGAGCAAGCTTCTCCCCCATCCCCGCCCCAACACCTGCCATGAAATCTCTCTCACTATAAGTAATTCACAAACACCTTTACAGCTGGACTTCTTCCAAATTCCCTTTAACTTGGAGACAAGATCAAAGCCTATCTCTAGGCCTGCACACTTGCCTTTCATGCTGATGGAGACACAGTTTGAACTGCACCAGTAGGTTTTCCATTAGTGTTTCTTCTTGTTTTTGTCTTGCTCAGAAACCATATCTTTCTCCCAGAGAGCAGCTCTGTGACATCTTTTGTTGCTCTGATCATGCAGGATATTGTCCTAAAGGGCAGCAGAGAACAAGGGTTCTACTAAATAGAAACATGGGCCAGGCCCTTGGCTCAGTTCTGGCTTGTGTGCAGTCAGGCAGGGAGTCCAGGATCAGATGAACTCCAAGCTCTCTGGATCATCCCAGTACCAAAAAAGGGCTCACATTTGCAGAAAGAAAAAAAAAACAAATCTGTGATGCTTGGTCCTTCTGAACTTGACCCACATTCTTTCTTGGTAGAGAGATCAACTTTAAATCTGACTGATAGGATATCATATTGAGCCACACTTGTGGTCCAGTGTTCTATCTATGATGAGGCCAAACGGACATTGACCTGTCTGGGAAGTGTTAGTCCTGATACTGAAAATAAATGTGTCTTCCTCACTCATAGTGATAACTTGCTCTTCACAACCTTTAACTGTGCCTGCAACATCACTTTACTTGAATAGGAAAGAGTCTGTAGTCTTATAGGAAGACCAGAGCTTTGTCTGCCCATGAAAATCTGAAGATTCTTCTACCTGACAAGGTAGGGACCATCTGTTCCAAACTAACACACTATTATAGGATGTGGCCCCAAATGAGGGAGACCCTCAGCAGGTGTTAGGAGCTTTAGTGTGAAAAAGACAGAGAACTTTAATAATCTAATCTTCCAATACTAAACGCTAATTACAAGGGAGGGGGCAGGATTTTGGCTTTCTCAACTTAGAGCAGTGTAGATGTAAACAATGTATATTATGGGATCCCTACACTTTATTCAATTAGTGTTTTTTTTTTTTTTTCATTACCAAGCTAATTAGATCCTAAAGCAAGTAAAGCAAGTTCATAGATGTTCTTTAGAAGTTCATGCACAGCTGGGATATAGCTTACTGCCAAGAATGTAGCTCAGTTGGTAGGGTGTCTACCTAGTATGCATGAAGCTCTGTGTTCAATTCCCTGCACTACACAAAATGGGCATGGTGGTGAAGCCTGTAATCCCAGCACATGGGAGACATGGGTAGAAAGATCAGAAGGTCAATATCAAGTTCAGATATATAGTGAGTTTGGGGGCATTCTGTACTATATAAAAACTAGCCTTAAAAGAGGGAACAAAAGTCATACACAGCTGACAGAGCATAAATGTCCATGTGGCAGTCACAGAATGGACTTAACATCATGCGTTAGCCATATTATCTCAGTCCCTTGTCCTACATGGAAATTAGGCCTAACTCCTGGTATATTTTATTACTCTTCAAAAAAGCAACCCCAGCCAGGAAACTTCAGCATATCTCCTTATACTCAGCCCCCTACATCTCTGGAGAAGTATGTCCTTCCTCCCTAGGACTATTTCTTCTTTTCTAGAGCTCAATAGAGCCCGGGGACACTCAGACATTCCTCATGCCACCTTATTCTCACTGGACTCAGAGACTGCCTAGAACTGGTCCAGATCTGGGGAAGGTGGTTCCTTATTCTTCTTTTTACAAACCAAAGACATGCATACATGTATCTTTTGTCTTTTCTCTAGGACCAAACCAGGGCCGGGGTGGGGGGTTGGGGGGTGGGGGTGGGAGACAGCCAATGAGTACGTGGACACGAGGAGAAAAAAATTACTGAAGCTAGCTGCGGGGCGGGGGGGGGTGTTCAGGAAGACTACTGTCACTGAGAATGAAGAAGGAAGCAGCCTAGGCCTGAGCACAGCTCTGAGAGACAAAGGTGACCATACAGGTATGGAGGAGTTATTGAGTCTCAGGTCTGTTGCCACATGCAACCACAATGTATTGGATATAACTTTCTTTCAATAAATAAACATTCATCAAATACTTATGTCACTTGGTACTGGGAATATAAGTTCAATAGGACCTCTGCCTTTGAGGTCCCAGTTTTCTGGCAAGCCAGACTTACATGTAGACAAACAATGAATTACAGTAGTTCCTCTCTATCTATTAACGATGCACTTCCAGATGTTTTCCAGAAACCTCAAGCCATGAACAGCACAAATCCTATATGCTGTTTGCTAAGTATACATATCCATGATAAAGCTTCTTTATCTGTTAGGCAAGGTAAGAGATGAATATTAATAAAAATATAATAAACCAACTGTAGCAATGTTCATTTTAAGAACAGTTTAACTGTAGCAATAAACATTTTAAGGGTATGAATTTTATGTCTATAATTTCCCTTTTAATGTTTTTGGACTGTGGTTGAGTATGGCTAACTAAACTGTAGCTATAGATGGCTGGGGGGAGGTGCACAGCTGTATGGCAGTCTTCCAAGGACCATAGAAAGATTTATGTACTGTACTATAGCTACAAGAAGGGTTCTGTTCTGAATGGTTCTGAATGGCCAGGACTATGCTAGATGCAGAGACGTGGCAAAGAAGAGGATGTAAGCCTTGTTCTCATTGGCTTCCAAGGTGAACACAGCTGGCTCTGCCTGGGAAGAGCAGACTCTTAAAGGAAGATAGTTTAGGTTGTCTTTGTGAACAGAGGGGCATGTGAGAACTTTCTACACAGAGGGAGCAGACCACACAATAATACCTAAAAGCAGAGCCTAGGGGAAGTTTGGAAATGTGTTCTTTTCTAACTCCAATCACATCTGCTCTTCGACTCAAGTACTCCGCTGTTTTGTTGTTATTGTTCTTGTTGCTGTCATTGTTCTTTGAATAATAGAAAAATAACATTGCTTTGCAGAAGTATGGTTTCCAACGATTAACTGAGATCTTTCAATTCAACAAAATTAAATTTTTGAGAGCTGGATTGTTCTGGAATTTTTAGAACCAGGATAAGCCAATCTTTATACCTAAAGATTCTGATAGGAACCACATACTTGAATCTTAAGGGCCATACACAGATTCCTATGGCAAAGGCTTGTTCCCTAGGGAGAACCTAGCAGGATTAGTTAGGACTGCTATATGATCTTCAGGTCATTGAGGGTCTGCCACTTTAAGAAACAGTAGAACTTCAAACTCTTCTTCTCTTTAATTTTTTGGCCATGAAGTGAGTGATTTTGATTCACCACATGCTCTGCACCTGTCCTATTTGTCAGAGCCTAGAATATCCCTGAAAAAAAAAATCCCAACTGAGTAATTATAAAGTCTCAACTTAGCAGTTGTCTTTATCAGGTTGGCCTATGGGAATGTCTGTAAGAGAATGTCTCAGTTGTTAATTGACATAGGAAGGCCCACATAGGAATTCAGCCCACTGTGGGCAGCACCATTCTCTAGAAAAATGGTTCTGGGCTATATAAGAAAGCCAGATGAGCCTCAGTTTGTCAGAGAGTGAGGTAGCAAGCAGCATTCTTTCATGATTTCTACTTCCAGTTCCTTCTTGAGTTTTACCCTGACTTTCCTCAATGACAGGCTGTGGCCTGGAAGCATAAGCCAAATAAGACCTTCCTTCCTCAAAGTTGCTTTTAGTCAGAATTTCAGAATTTTTAATCACACCAAAAGAAAGGAAACTATGACACCATTATAATGTGTCACCTCTACCCTCTGCAGGCTGAAAAGCAGCAGATGCCAATCAACCATAGACGGAAACCTCCAAGCTGTGCACCATAACCAATCTTTTCTTTTTATAAGTCGTTTGCCTTGGGTATTTATTTATAGTGTAAGGAGCTAAACCATCATATATAAATCAGCAAGAAGCTGGCCTGCATTTCAGTACATTCTAGAATTGCAACTTGTAAAGACTGACTGATTCCACTCAAAGAATGATAAATCTGATAATTTCCCTCAAGCTCTATGCCTCCACAATTGAGTGAAAAGGCAGAGATTTCTTCTCGTGTCAGTAGACACCCATATAATTTAATCTCCATAATGGATCTTTTTTAAAATGCATCACTCTTCCAAGCCGGATTTCTCAGTGTTCATGTCCCTGGTGAGGAGTCAATTTGGCTTCTCTAGCCTTGTTCAATTTCTTTCCTGAAATCAAGAATGCAGAATGTACTCTGTAAGAAACATAGCAGGAAGATGGTTCATTCTTGTCCACTTAAATATTCATGACAGCTTGCATTTTGGTTCAAAAAGACACTTGTTTATTTAGATAAGATTTAATTTATTCATAATTTACCTAAATTTGCAGCAGCATGCATGTACATTTTAGCGTATGAGTAGTGTAATACATAAAACATCACCAAGGTTTGCAAATTGTACAGTGACAGCATTGGAAAGCGCATGGATGTTTTGGGGAGATAACACATTTTCACCAGAGCAAAGACCGTCACGAAATAGCCTGGGAGTGTATACCTGTGATATGCTGACTCATCACGGGCTTCTTAACCCATGACAAATTTCTCATTAAAAATAGAATGTGAGTAATAATACAAAGGACTGTTGAAGAATCGCCTTTGGAGCCAGTGTTGTCTCTCCTCCTGTGTAGCCTGTGAGGAGCCATTTCCTTCATTGTTTCATATCAGCACCTTCTTTTCCTTATGTCTACCAAACAAACAAAGTAGACTTCCCAGTGCCCCGTTGGACTCCCTGAGCTAATTAATGGCAAGCTGACACACATGTTCAATTAGTCATTCCTCCACTCATCCGTGTTCACTTGGTGGGTGGGGAGACTGTTCTAGACCACTCTGGCAGCCTTGTACAGCAAGTACTCTCTCTTTAAGAGAGATGGAGTCTGGGTCCATTACTCCGTGCTTTACAGTACTCTACAGTGCCCTTATGGGATGAGGGATATACATAGCCACAGTCTTGATCATCATTGTTTTGGGGGAGCACAGGAAATAGAGACCAATGATGATTTTCAGCATGCTTCTGCGCCTGCCAAGTCCTTCATCTTGACCTCCTAAAAACAAGGCAAAGCTAAGTGGTAAGAGCAGAGCGGACTAGGGCCATGCCTTTTTGTTTTTGATATACAGTCTCTTCAGCCCACAGGGAGCACCATTTATAGGCTTTGGAGCAGGACTGTGGAAGACTGTGAGGCTTAAAGAAAGGATTTGTTTTGAGTCCTTGCTACCTAAAGGCATTAAAACTTTATAATGCCAAACAAGTCCCGTTTTTCTTTATTTATGGATCATATATTTCCTCCTTTATTACTACTATACATTTTTCCAACCTGACAGCTGATAACACCAAAATTCACAGCTAGAAAAAAAATTCCCATTCACTACTCTCCAAGATAATATTTTTAGAGTTAAAGAGAAGTGTGTGTGTGTGTGTGTGTGTGTGTGTGTGTGTGTGTGTGTGTGTGTGTGTGATATGTATGTAAAATTATCCATTTTTATTTTTAGCTCCTAAACTTCCATTCCTGCTGAATACAGATTTGGGGTTTGAAATCACAAATTTTGATCAGAGGGGATTCTTTGAAAATATAACCCTTGCACAACCTCTTGTACTAGCTAACTACTGACTAGGAAGAAATATCAAAGCACGTCATCTACATTTCTCCAGAACTGGTGCAATCTAATTTCAGTTTGTCAAATGTGACATGATGGCAGAAATTTGTTTTTCCCCTTGATTTATTAGAAATATTTTAAAAGAAGCTGTCTGCCACACAGGTGATTACAGCCAAGCTTCTTAAAATTTCTTTTCCTTAGGCTTGCTGTGGAGATTCACGGGAAGGGTAAAATAACCTAAGAGTTCTCAACCACAAAGGGGAGAAGGAAGGGAGAAATCAATGTGTTTTAAACATGAGGACAGGATGGGTTGTTTAAATTGCTTGTGCACATTGATTTAAAGCATGCCCAGTAGAAACCTCTATTATATTAGCCATCTTTTCTCTTCATTTCAATCATTTGAGCTGCTATATCTTACTACCTTTCAGACAGATGATGTCCAAATATAATGTTGAGTGGATTTTTTATTATTATTATTTGTTGGAAGAATCATGGACAATGACTTGGAGATCTGGGGACAAGATTAGTAACATAAATAACAGATTCTAAATAACCTAAGATAATGATAAATCAACTGTGCATTTAACTGCAGATTATAACCTAAACATATTTCTACAAATGGCAATTCTTGCCTGCTTTGGGAGTGTCAAGAGACAGGATGTATTCCTGGCTATAGCCAGTAAGTTGGCAGAAATGCAAAGCAAGTAGCTGCTCTGTATTCAATCAACAAGGCTTCCCATGGGAAAGGTAGAATTGTACTTTGATAAAAATCACTATTGCTGGTCAGAGGTTGCCATGAGTAACCTTTGCTGGACCACCCTCACCTTTGGAAGCTTGCTTGGTTAGCCTTAATGTTGTTAGGTTAGAGGACATGGGGCCAGCATCCCCCAAGTTGGTGGTTTTGTAGCAGAGTGAGTTGCTCAGTGATCAGTGAGGAAAAGTGTGAAAGAACAGTTCCTTCAAATCTGGACCTGAGAGCTAACTCCCTGTAGTATTCCAGGAAGTGATACATGGGAGAGAATCCAGTCAGCACCTCAGACTTCCTGAGGAACCTAAAAGTGCACAGATATAGCAGCTTCATAGATTTGAGTCCCAATTTTTGAAATATTATCTTGGCAATGTTTAGAAATTTTCTCTTTTTTTGCACTCATGGAAGAAGAAAGGAATTAATAATTACTGAGCATCAGACACGAAATGTTTTCACATATATTATGCCTTACAAGGTTGGTTGGTTACATTAAACGCACTTTACAGTTGAGTTAACTGGGTTTTAGGCAAAGTCATCCAAGGACACATACTCACTAAAGACTGAAACTTGATTTCAACTCAAGTGGGTTTTTTTCTGCAAATCCCCTTTCCTCTAAACCACACGACTCCCAAGATATTGTTCCATTTATTCATTCTAAACCACACTGTATTTCCTGAATATAGGCAGGTCCACCAGTGTTTAAAGTGCCAAGACTACCAAAGCAAACACCACTCTGCCCCCAACAGTTGGGGAATCTCAGATGTCCTTCGGGTACAGCATGCAGCTAACATCTGCAACAAAGATGTGCACAGGGTGCTTGAATAACATAGATATGATCTCCATGGCCATCAGGTTGAGAAGGGACTTCCAGAAAAATGCCATCTCAAATCTCATCACACAACACCCTCATGTCTCATTCCCCAAAGGATATCAACCTTGTGCATAAGGATGTCATAACCCTTGCATCTACTACTCATTCTGCCTTCTAGAGGTCAGAGGGAAAGCAGCACATCCCATTCTCTCTACAAGTCAAACACACAGAGGCAAATATTGTCTTCTTGTTACCACGTCCTTCATTCAGTGAAAAAAAGAAAAACAACTCCATCCTGGAGGCGCCTCAGACAGGCATCTTTAACCAGATTGTCAATAAAGGAAGGACTTTTTGAATTGTTTGGTTTAACTTAAGTTCAGGCAGTCTGTTATCTGCCTCCTGTCGGCTAGGCTCAGATTCTTATCATATGCCTTAGAATCCTGGTAGGGAAAACAAAGGGTATTTATCCAGGCTTTGTTGGAGTCAGGATTTATAATAGGAAAGAACATTCAAGATACCAGATTTAATAGTTATCCCCACAGCATCTTTATTCTTTTCCTAACAAACACTCATTTATCCTTGGGTGAATTAAACTATATAGAGACAAATTCACTTCTGGCATCAAGTACAAGTCCAGGAAAGGTCCCAAAGCCACTCATAAGTACAACAGTTTCCTAGTACCCTCAAAACCTCTGAAAAGCATCATACTCCTAGTTAAGAGAATGTAACAGAAAAGATTAAAATTGGCCAAGAGAAGAAGAGCCTACAGAGCGGAGTCCGCAGAAGGACAGAACACAGAGCCCTGATGGTCCTCTTCCTATCCAGTCCAGACAAGTTGTTTCCCTGGCATTGGTGTGTGCAGACTACTGCCCACCAGGAGCACAGCTTTTAATGAAGATTCTCTGCTGAGGTGTATGGGATTGATGGACCCACGCTGTCTTAGAAATGTCTTATGACCCCAACCATGATCCTAAATCCTGAACTCTCCAAATATAAGCTGAAGTGTATGGACCAAAGACATTAAAGCAGCGGTTCTCAACCTTCCTGAGGCTGCAAACCTTTCATCCATTCTGTCATGTTGTGTGGTGACCCGCAACCATAAAATTACTTTCATTGCTACTTCATAATGACAATTATGCTACTCTTATGAATCAAAATGTAAATACCTGTGTTTTCCAGAGGTCTTATCTTAAGTGACCCTTGTAAAGGGGTCATTTGACCCCCCCCACACACACACACAAAGGCTGAAACCCACAGGTTGAGAACTACTGCACTAGAGACATCAGCAATGACACTAACACAAGCCAGATCTCTTTGGGAACAAGGTTAAATCTCTATGTCACCCTCCTTTATAGCCCGCCGTGTACTACATATCCCTCGAGGCAGGATCTGTGCCTTTGACTGGCTCTCCAAGAGCTAACTTATGCCTGCTGGCATCAATTATATTATAAATGTTGGGACATTGGGGATCACATGTGATCTCTTCTTCTGCTTCCAGTTCTGGGTAACTGTAAAGTCAAGCACATAGTAGGTATTTATTATGTTTTAGTTAGGTTGGCTTTTTTCTTTTGATGGAGACCACCGCCTTCAGTTTATAAGAAGCTTGGCTCTCACTAGCTGCCTTCCTTTTCCTTTCTGGCTGACATTTAGTTTATTTTAATGCAATTTCACCCTCATATCCAGGTCGGAGATTTTACAGATTTAAAAGTCTCTCCTCTACCCAGAAACTTCTTGACTCTACCAGTCGTCACAGATGAGGGGGGCCTCATAAGGCCCCATATCTAGCTGAGCTAGTTAATGACTGCTGGAGGAGAGAGGCTCAGTTTTCTCAGAGTATGAACCCTTGTAAGTTACCCACGTGCCAGTAGATGATGGCCCTACATATATGCATAGAGTCAACAGCAATTAACTCTGTAAGTTATTTTTTTATGAAAGGGGAATATGAAGTTTGCAGGGAAACTTACTGGGGGAAGGCCTAGAAAAAGCTAGAAGGAGAAACAGGTCATGGATATGATCCAAATACATTGCATGCATATATGATACTCTCAAATAATAAATAATTTTTTAAAATTTGTGACCATGTCAATGGTAGCAATCAGAGATAATTATTTTCAAACCCAAGAGCTATAGCCCTTCGGCAGCCATTCCTTTGGTGATGGTGTTATCTCTACGTGCTGACATTATTAAAGATAAATCCCTAAGAGAACGAAGCTCAGTGGAGATGAACCAGACTGGACTCTGAAGGGGAAATCCCACTGTAGTAGAAACAGAAATTTTCAAACAAAACTATGGGAAGTAAGAAAATGGCAGGGCAGCCACTGTCAAAGACATAACCAGATGCACCTGTTCCCCTGCCTGTTGTCATGTGGGTGGAGCAGCAATGCTCTGAGCCTGATCAGTAGGAGGGTCCCTCACAAAACAGCAATGATTAGCTTGCTCTGAGCTTCTAATTATGCGCCAGCTGTGGACTGCAATGAAAGAGTAGAATAAGCCCACTCCACCAGCTGTGCATATGACCAAGAAGGCTAACAGGACAGGCACCAAACCAAGGAGAAGGACATGCAAGCACATCGTCATAAGAATTCTCTTCTTTCTAATGTGGGATGGGGCAATGCTGAAGATGGCAGAGTTTCAAACCAGCAGCATCTCAAAGTAATGCTTAGTAACAGTGTTCTCAATACTCAATACTTAGTAGCAGTGTTCTTATGCTCCTGAATGATTTCATGTCTAATTTCTCTCAGCAGCAAATGGCTAAGATGACCTACAGTATCTCTTAATTGTTTTTTCTCCCACCAAAATGCCAGAGCCCAGTGGAGAAGATACTTAGGACTTCTGAAAAAGAAAAAAAAAATCTCCATGTGTCTGTTCTTAGCTCCAGCCATTATCTAATTAGTAGTTTCACTCTGGCTTTGATCCACTCTGGTAGCTGCACTCATTTAAAAGGTAAATTCTCAAAGGAAAAAAAAAAAACAGGTTTCATAGTCCTAGCCCTATGAAAACAGATGCAAAAAGATTGTTCAAGTGTTGCCAAGGTTATAGAGTGAGTTCCAGGCCATCCTGAGCCATAGAGAAAGACCCTATTTTCAAAACAAAGTAACTAACAAATCAAATCAAAACCCTTGATTAATTTCTGGGCCTTGAGAATTCTGGTGATGTCTCTTCCCAGCCTGTTATTTGTATGCCAAGAGCTGGGATCTCAAAGCCCTAGAGTGTGGCCCTGGAGTTAGAGGGAGATAGTTCCCATCCACTGTGTAAATCCTGTATGTATTGCAGAAGATGAAAAGGTGGCATGTATTTTTTTCTGGTGGCATGCATAATTACACAGTGAATGAACAGAAGAAAAATGTTCTCCTGAACACTTGTGTATTTAGATGAATACATTTACAGGCACACAAACACTGAGTACTTTGGAAATTTCTAGAAAAGGGGATGGAGCAATGATAAGTCAATAAAAAGGGCTTTCTCTGCAAGCATGAGGTCGTGAGTTCAGTCTGACCCCTCCCCCACCTTCATCAAAAGCCAGCCATGGTAACACACACCCGTAATCATGCTCTCCATAGGAAACAGGGTTCCTGAAACTCAACAGAGAGCCTGACTACTCAAACTGGTGAAACTGAGGTTCATCCAGAGACCCTGTCTCAAAGACAAGGCAACTAAGGAAGAATGTCTAGCTAGTGTTGACCTCTGCCCTGACCTACACACACACACACACACACACACACACACACACACACACACACACACACACGCAGACATGCACATGTTATTTTAAATTAAAAATGTGGCACCAAATGCTAGGAGAGAAATCAGGCTTTCTGTGGAATAAAGCCTTAAGAAGCAGCAGGGTGTTAATTCTTCCTCACAGCTCTGGAGGCAGATCTAGGCCAAATCTCATTTTCAAGCAGGTAAGACCTAATCAGACCTGTAAAAACAATGAGCAAAGAGAAATGTGGAACTCAAAGATGGGGCTGTCTTCGTATGACTCCAGATCAGGCTTTGCCGAGCAACTACAGGAAGCCCTGTGTGTCAGCAGTCTGTCCTTCCTCCTGGAGACATTCAAGGCTAAAGGTGCAAGGGCAGACATTCCTCCCTTGTGTTATCATGTCAGCGGCTGTCATCACAAAGCGATTGCAATTTGCATGTTTCTTCTGTGGGAGGAAGCACCCTCATGCATCCCATTCCAGGCTATCAGAGTAGAAGGCTGTTGCTATTCAGAGGGTGGTGTCTGAATGGGGACCACACATGAGTGCACAGGGCCACATATAGTTCGCTAATACAGCAAACACTCTGCTGTAAGAAGCATCCACACACAGCTCTCTCTCTGTGTCAATGGGATGTTGTTCGCGCAGACCTATAGTGGGCAAACTGGCTCACAAACTACCCCTGAATTTTGAGCCATAAATTGTTTCAACTTACCTTTGTGTGTGTGTGGTTTTGTAACATGTGGGTGTGCATGCCCATCTTTTCAGGGGGGTCATTATCTTTGTAAATAAAGCACTTACTTGAAGGAAGGGAAAAGATAGGACCCCATTAAAGCAAGCTGGCTGTGCCATTTGCAGCAGGGAGGGTGCCGCTGTGTGACAAATCACTTCTGTTTGAAATAGTTGGAACGGAGCATCGAGGAGACCAGATAAGAGAACTCGAATGATCCTATTATGAGGATAACAGCAGTAAGGAGAGTCCATGGACGGCCGTACACCGGCACATTCTGTTGATTTAAAGGCGGCATGGCAGTCTGAAACGTGGGACTCTCTGCCTAGGATTGCTTCACTGCAAAGCTTTACCATTATTTTAACTTAGCAGGAGCCCCACCACAGTGAGGGCTGCTTGAACAAATCTACAGTAAAAGGAATATGCTGTCTGTGTACCAAACAGAAACACAAAATCATGCTCGGTTAGGTCCCTTGAAGAATAAGAGTAGGCTTTCTGTTCACAGGGCTGCCTCCAGGGCCATGTAGACCCTTTCAGAATCCACTCTACTCAGTAAGAAGTCTTCAGCATGCTTGCTCAGTGCCACCTATGGGAGGAAAGAACTTTGAAGCCCCCCACAGGGAACATACATTTGGGCACCTCAGGTTTATTTGTATTCAAGGATGGATATAGCACTCTGTCTCAGCAGTTTTGAGTGTCCAAGGAACCCACTGCCTTCATATTCACTCCTGCCTCACACCTTCTGGGGAGAAGCTTGGCATCCTGGAAAGTGATCCGCCTTACTAAGGGTCTCCTTCGGGGAACAGGTTTACATTAAAGCAGTGGCAATTTTCACATTTGTTTATTTTGTCCATATCATTTAGCTCCCACACATGTACTTAGCGTGAGGCTTCTTTTTCAAACTAAACATATTCTGACCCTTGGCCTTACATTAGCAGCACTGGTTACACACATTTAGCACAACACTGAGCATAAAGGAGAGCTATCTACTCACAGTGTGTGCACTCATTTATGCATGCCACGGAGCAAGGGATAACATGACCCCATTGTTCTATTTGGACTCTCACATGGGACATACAGCGCATTTCCTCATCTTAAAGGTGCAGAAATGCTTGATAGGAAAATAATGTTGAGCTTTTAGAGAGTTCAAGGCATAAGTAGTATGTAGCCCATGATATATAATGATTTAAGGAAAAATTACTGGGACAGTCAGCTTTGTCTTGTAGACTATGTGTAGCTGAAGACAGCTGTGACTGTGGTCCAATACAATACAATGGTAAATTCTGAATCATTATGGATTTTGTTTGGGGTGACTTTTTGGTAATTTGGTTGTTAGGTCTACAGTTTGAACTGCAATGTTGTGCTGCAATGTCAAAAGGAGGGACATGTGACTGGGCAGATCACACAGCAGGTAAAGTGCTTCCTGTGCAAGCAGGAGGATGTCGGTTCAGATTCTCTATGCCCACATAAAAGCTGGGTATGGAGACACATCTGTAACCTCTGTTATTGGGGAGAAGGATAAGGAGAAAGAGGAATTTCTGCAATCACTGGCCAGAGTAGGAAGCCCTAAGTTCAAGGAGAGACCCTGCCTCAAAAAACAAGATGGAAAGCAAAAGAGGAAGACAGTCTAAACTATCCTCTGTCCTACACACACACACACACACACACACACACACACACACACAAAATATTGACATGTCTAGGTAATAGATTATATATACATATAGAAACGTTATAATAGATAGCTGCTTTAATAACTATTTCTTGTTTAGTTTCTAACAATGTTTTACAAACCAAAAAGTATTTTCAAATGCTCAACCCTAAGATGAGATCATCATTGGTTCTTTCATTCTCTCTTATTTCCAGCCACCACCTCAAATTGATTTACAACTCACATAAGTGTGCTAATATGAGGGAAGGTCTTAGAATCATCCCTGGAAATGTTCCCCAACACCATAAACAGCCAAGAAAACAAAAGAGAAATTAAATGTTTCTGGTTTTTTTTTTGTGTGTAGCAAATTTCCAACTTGTAAGTTGGAGGGAGAAATGACTTGGAGATACAGTCCATAATCACTGAACTATCTAAGAAGCATTGTATTTTCTGTTGCTAAGATGTCTTGATGCCCTCAGAACAGACTGAATATTTACTTGAAGAACGTGGTTTGAAAGAACACATTCAGGCTGTGCAAAGGCTTCAGCACAGGACAGGCATGGGGGATGGAGAAAGGGATGGAGAAAGAGAGTGAGAGAGATTGAAGTTTGACAAGTATTGACCAAATCCTCCAAAAGCTGCTGATCTCTAGCATTTTTGTGTCTATGACCCTCCTAGAACAGTTCTATGGTGATGGTGAGCTTGCAGGAGTTCATAGGTAGGATATTGATGACCTTGAAATTGTGCCTACAGCAAGAGCTACAAGGGTTGGATTCTAAACCAAAACGTCAAGGTCACTGCTCATATCTCACCAACACAAACAAAGAGATACGTTCATAAATATCAGTTCATTTCAGACAGCAGAGTGAATAAGTGGCAGTGATAGGGCCAGGATTCAATTTACCCAAAGTCCATGCTCCAAATTAATGTCCTGGGGATCAGCATGTGTAACAGCCAGGTAATCACATCCAAAGTGGTCCTGTAAGCAACATTCTAGTTATTTTAACATGGTTTTTCCTCCAATTTCCTTAATAAAGAATCAGAGATGACAAAATGTATGGAGACCGGGGATCCAGACATCAGTGACATAAACAGCGATGCCTCCACTTGGCATCGAAAACGTGCAGTTTGAGAAGAAATCATTTCGAGAGCTCACACATTCAGCTGCTATGCTAAGCTAGTTTTGCATCCAGGCAGTTAGGCAAAGTGCTTCTGGCACTAACACCTTTCTAAATGCTTGCCCATCCAATCCCTGCCTAGCTCCCTCTTCACAGCCTCACTAAAATTGAAATTCTAAGAAAGGACTGTCACCACCAAGCCACCTGTAGAATCCAGGAATGCAAAGGATCAGACCCTCATTTAATTGTAAATGTGAGGTCCTTACAGTCCAATCCGGAAACCTGTCACTTAGAACCGTTAATGCTATTTATTCTAACATGCCTGGGATAATGGCATCTCTCAGCATCTGTTTTCACTTAAAGTTTCCAAGTTGCCTTTGTGAGTACCACTTGGTAATGATTCAGCTCGTGCTTCTGAAGGAGGGCGATGGGATGTGGCAAGTGGGAACCCAAACAAAATATTATTAATGAATATTTGCAGCTGCTGGTGGGATTTGGTGAGAAGCTGCCAGTGCTGGTGACAGAATTCATCTTGTAAAATATACCTATGATAAATATCAACTCGGAGTGATTAGCAGCTGTTGGTAATTCATGAACAACCTCCTGGCAAGAGCCAGCAATTTGATTGCCATGAGGTCCAGGTTGATTCCTATTCTTTTTTTCAAATACATGGGATCTTAACATGGCCATCATTGCTACACTCTTGGCTTTCTTTTTTGTACCTTGACAGGGTCTATATGGCTAAGAAAACAAACAAAATGAGATAGAAATATATGTGAACTTGGAGAAATAAACCAGAAACAATAAAAACCTTTCAAGGCTGAGCTAAAAACTCACTTCTGCCTTCACATACAGCTTTTCGTGGCAGCTCTAGCCTCCTGGGGCCCTGCAGGTTTCCATTGCACCCGTCTCATTCACTTGCCTTCGCTTACTATTTAATTCATTTGTTGCTTTGTGGTACATTCCATCTTCTAATGGCACTAGATACTCTGGAATATCTGTTCCTAGTCCTACTCCGCTTCTTTGCACCATCTTCTGCCCATGTTCAGTTCCTGCTTCCTGGAATAGTTCCTTTGTCAGTGAATGACTGTGAAAATTAGCAGGTGAGGAATCCCAGTGTGCGCAGGGGCTGTACAACCCAAGGGTTTTAAGTAACTGTGGGGCAAATGAGAAAATAGTCTGAAGCCCTCCAAGAGCTTTGGAATTATATCCTATAGACAAAAGGTTCCTACCCCTGAGCTAGATTGTGACTTTAAAATGATTTATTTATTATCTTATGTGTATGTACCTAAGTGTTTGGATGTACACCCAGTGTGCACAGTGTCCTTGGAGGTCAGAAGTGGATGTTGGATCTGAGTTGTGGGCCACCCAATATGGAGTACTGAGAAGGTGAACCTGAGTCTCCCAGAAGAGCAGCAAGTGCTCTTAACAACAGCCCCACCCCCTGGGCTGGATCCTTTGGGCTTGTTGAATCTAGCTGAGTGAATATTAGCTAAAAAACGTTAAGCCAGCTCTTTCCAATCAAACAGGAGTGATTAGCAAAAACTATTAATTCATGGGTGGCTCACACACAAATTCCCTTTTACATCTGTTTCGTGTTATGTGACTTTTGTTCTGTGCTTTCTTTTTTTTTTTCCTGAAAGGCAGAACATCTCTCTTAGCTTTGCAGGCTGTACCCTGTAACATCTCCCATGGATCCACTCCCAGCTTAGCACAAGCTAGGCTGGACCATGGAGCTTAGACTCCCTCCATTTTACTGTTCCCTGTCTCAGAGCCTTGGCTGACTCTATGGAAACTGCCAGGGTCTTCAAGGTGAGCTCTGCCAGAGAGCAACCACTGCAGGAAAAGCCAGCTCAGACACTGGGAGACAAGAAAACTGGAGGTAAAGCCTCCAGCTTCCTGTCACCTGAGGATGAGCCTGGAGGCATTCTGTGTGCTTCCTGGAGGTCTAGAGATGTCACATCAGTCACTTCGGTGACATTCCTCCTGCCTGTCTGTCTGTTCTTCCTCTTGCTCTCCCGTCCCTTTTATGCCTATTTCCAGCACACTCCTCCCAGTCCACTACCTCTTCTCACCGTTACTCTCGGAGGCATTGCATCACTCTGTCTGCTTTTAAAAACTAGATATAGAAATAAAATGAAATCCTCAGAACATAGACATCTAAATGGGGACCCTTTCAAATCACTTGTGTCAGAGGCTGCCTTTGCTGGAGCATTCTTGAGAGTGTCACACACTCTGTCTGCCAGGGTGCAGAATGTTAACGAACATCATTAGCAAAGCAGGTCACTAAGGGTAGATGGTACCTAAGACTGATGCTTCCCTGAGGACCATATCTTCAGTACCCACTTGTCTCCTCAGTAATCCTCCAGTTCTTTATGAACCATGTTAGACAGCTATGCTCGCTGCCTGAATCCCACTCTGTGTTGAACCACCACATCCTAGAAAATGCAGCACCCTTGAGCAATGACCTCCAAGATCTCTGTGTATAAGAGAGTAAGCAAAGTTCTAAGAGAGAAAGCCATCCCTGCTGAGGCTAGAAGAGCCACCTTAAGTGATGGCTCTCCCAGTCACCCCTTCATCTCATCACCTTACCAGCACCTCCTTGGCCTAAGTGTGGAAATTGTGTCTATACTATGAGGTAGATGCTGAGATCAGCTGGGACTCTGGATGTTATTGCATACAATATACAGTGTAGAAAGCTAGAATCTGTGATGAAGCATTGGATGTTTAAAATGGCTTCAACTAAATGAGTGTTTACTGCCGTATTTAGTGCTGTACTAAATGTTTTGCATTGCTTACTTCATTTAATGCCCATAGTAATCCTTTGAGGGGAGTAATAGTATCTGCATTTACAGAGGAGAAACTAGGGCAGAAAACATAAGGAATATTACTCCCTGGAGGTCACAAAGCAGCTAAGATTGAACCCTAGCTGGTGTAATTCCTCAGACTCTGGTGCTTTTTTCACCATACAAAACCACTGGAATCTTGTGCACTGATGAGAATGTGATGAAGCAGGACCAGTTCAGCCTTCGGGGCAGTTATACAGACAGAAGGCAGATGAGGTAGCTATCATTGAAGTGTTCCTTCCTATGCCTGCATCACCTTTATCCTGGTGTAAGGAAAAGCAAGAATACACACCAAACCAGAGGCCTCAGCCCCAATGCCGCTTGGGAACATGGGGAGCAGGCCTTACTATTGAGTGTTACAGCCTTGCTCTAATGCTTTAGACAACCTTTAGAATGAGTTTCAAAGCCAGTTCAAGTGAAGCTCTTCTAAAGTACATTACAATGTTCATCGCCCTCCAAGTGGCGATCCTCTAAAGCAAGCCAAATTGCTCAAAGCAAGGAATTCAATAAGATGCCTTCATCTTGGAAGGAATTCAGTGCTTAATATCTGGGAACTCAGATAGCCGGGTGGTACTTTGTTCTTCTGCATTATTGATCTAAATATAAGGCAAGAAAGCAAAGAAATACAGACTAGGCTAAAGGTAGCTAGGATGCAGTGTACCCCATAAACAGACCAAGGAACTATAGGCTCACCATAATAATGCCTACAGAGCGAGATGAGTTATACCCCACTAAGTAGCTCAAAATTCAATTTAACAGCACTGGAACTGAAGCTGAAGCCAAATGTCTTTCTTTGCAGGAGGAAAGGGTCATAAATGAATGTCCTCATGAAGTCGTGTTGTTTGGAGGAGAGCCTGGTAGACACTGATAGACACCTGTCGGTTGCCAGGCTAAACATTTGTTTCCTGTCTCTCAGCTTATTCCTAGAGAAGGGTAGGAATGATGGGATTGGTGGAAACCCTGTAGACTTCTACCTTGCAGCAGACCAGACACATGGCTTTGAACGTGAGCCAATCTTTGCTCTTCACGATGTCTCCTGACACATCCAACAGACATTTCCCAGAACATTGGTTTCTGTAAGTTCAAAGTAGAAATAGTGTTTGAAAAAAATTGGAGGAGATTCAGAGGAGAGAAAGAATGATGATCCAAAGGCCAGAGAGACACCCGAAACCATTTAATAAACAGCAGTGAAGGATCTAACTAATGAGTAGTTAGAGGATACTGGGGAGACAGGGGGATCAAAGAAGTCAGTCTGCATCATGGGGAAGCAGACTGTAGCTTTGGACTGCAAAGCACTCGTTCTTATTTACCCACTCTGCAGATGCTCAGCACACAGTTAGGTGATAGGGATGCAAAGGGGATGAAATGCTCCATCAGGCATTCACTGTCACATAATATTAATAGTCACACAGAGATAGAGACTTCCTTACCACAATAGCAAATAGTGGAGGAGGTGCCCAGACCTGTGGGTGAATTCCACAGGTGAAGTCTGATCTAGGAGAATGTCTAAAAGATAACTAGGAGCTCACCAGGCCCAGGGAAGGGACCAGTCCTCTTCAGGCCACCCAAAATCTATGGAAGAGAAAGGGAAGCTGGAAGGGAATAAACTCAGTTGGGAAGCCTCCAAAGAGAAGACTCTTGGGGAAAATCAGAATTCCTCAGTGAGGCTGCAAGATCCGGGAGACAAGAGATAAAGCTGATGAACTAGATCTATCCAGTAACCCTGGGCAACACTGAGAAAGTTCTATTCCCACTCTGTGCCCTGTAGGCCACTTCCCTTTGTGACCTGACATGGAAAAATTCAAGTCAAAAAACTTGAAAAAAAAAAGAAAAAAAAAAACCCTATAAAAACAGGAACTCACTATTCCCTTTAATTATAAGATGTACAACAGAACCAATAGTGATGACAGTTACTTGTGACTTTGCCACCTATTAAAGTCACAGGAATTTTCACGTTACCTTGCTGTTTCTGCAGAAATCTCAAAATATTAGTTATCTCCTCCCCCTGTGGAATTTCAGTAGTTGTTAGATCTGTGGGGAATATTCCTTGTGTGTTAGATTAATCATATAGCAGGTACCTTACCTCACCTCAACCTTAATTTTTATTTTTAATTTTTTACAATTGTAACTCAGTGTCCTTGCTTTCCTTTATAATTAAATATATTTTGCTTTACATCTCAAAGCATTACTCACAAAATGATCCCCAGAGTCACCAGAGTGCCAGAGCATGTGTGAGAGGAGAATTGACAGCCTCAGCCTCGGGTGTGTTTTTCAAAGCTCGTTCCCTTGAGACCATGTTTCCATCAATCTGGAACTCACCAAGTATGCAAAGCTGACTGGCCAGTGAGCCCCAAGGATCTGCCTATCTCTGCCTTCCCATAACAGGCCTACCATACTGGGCCCCACCATACTGGGCTCTTGTTTGTTTGTGAGAATCAAACTCATGCTTGCAAGGCTAACTAACACTTTACCAACTGAAGCGGCTTCCCTTCCTTCTAAGCTTAATTTTGAAGGATCCTTTTTGTTCTTTCAGACAGAGTTTCTCTGTGTAGCCCTGGTTATCCCGGAACTCAGTCTGTAGACCAGGCTGGCCTCTAATTCGAAGAGATCCCCCTGCCTCTTCATCCTGAGTGCTGGGATTAAAGATGTGCACCATCACCAACATTAGAGAGATGTTTTCTAATCCAGAAACTCTGCTATTGTTGCTCCAGCCATCACCATATTGGTTGTAGGTGCTCTGCTGGGAAGACAGGAAGCTGTATTCATAGCTGCTCATAGGCAAGCTGTTGACACACTCTGAACTCTAGCGACTGACTCACTGCCCCACATAGCAGTAGTAGAAATGAATTTATAGAAAATACTAGGAGAGGCAGGTACTCCCTGGACCTGTCTTTGAATTCACTCCAGGCTGAGGTCTCTTCAGCTCATTTTCACATTCAGACACCAACTCTTAGGATGAGAAGATATTTTTTGTCTCCCTCCCACTGGGATGCTTAGGGATGGCTCTGACAGCTAGGTGCCAAGAGGAAACCTGGGCTTCCGTTTCCAGCCATGTCCCCATGGGCAACCCAGGCTGAAGCAGGGTTCACAAGGGTCGGCATGAAAAGGGAAAACAATTTGTTCAGGAGCCCTAGAGTCAGGCACTCAGCATGCCGAGCTAGTGGGGGTTTTCAGCTTTAATCAGCATCAAGTTAATCTTATTTTGAGAGATGCTCAAGAATCCAGAAAAATCTACAGGTAGCTCTAGCTAATGGGCCCTGACTCTATCCCTGGTCCTGGTTCCTGACTACTGCTTCCTCTGGTCCATCATTCCCTTCTCTTTGCCACCCTCCTCCTGCCCAGGGAACATCCTGGCAGCAGGTGCCTAGCCAATTCCAGATACAGTTGCCAGTGTTTGCCCCATATTTTATCTGAGCCAGCTCAGCAACAGAGTCGCTTCTCTCTCTTTTCAGTCTGGCCAGGTTGGAATTCACACACACACATACACACACACACACACACACACACACACACACACACACACACACATTAATTAATTGCAGCTAGTAAGATGACAGATAGAATCCTGGAGACTGATCGGCCTGTGTGTCTAAGACATCAGTCTGATGCCCACAGTGACCAAGCATGCTGTCTGTGGCAGGAACCCACCAAATGCGACTGACTAGCCAAGGTTCTGCTATCTGAGCTGATCAAAGCACTTTTGACACCTGAGCTCATCTAGGGTCTATTCTGAACCCATTCAAAGTGCCCTGGGTCCAGAGACTAGGTAACAAGGAGAGGTCATGGGGAAACACCCAGATCTCCCTGGGAAGGGGAAAAAGAGGAGATTTCATGAGTGGACTGAGGGTAGGTGGGGATGGGAACATGAGCTATCAGGTTGGGAGGGACACAGTGTGATGCTGATGAAGACATCTAGAAGTCAGTGGAACTCTGGCCAAAGGAATCGCCTAGGAGTCTATAGTGAGGACCCCAGGTTAGACTCCTAGAAATAGTGGGTAGGAAGCATGAATTGACCATCTCCTGGTGCTCAGCTCAATTGTCATCAGAGAGGTATCATTTAGCAACTGATGGAAGCAGATGCAGAGACCCACAGCCACATTTTAGGAAGTGTTTGGGAATTCTGCAGAGGAAGAGGAGGAGAAAGCAGTGTAGGGGTCAGAAGGGCCAAGGACACCACAGGGAGGCTCACACCACCAGCTAACCTGGGCTCATAGGGACTCAAAGAGATGGAACTGACATCCAGGGAGCCTGGATGGGACTGACCTAGGTTCTCTGCAGATATGTTACAGTTGTGTATCTTGGTCTTTTTGTGGGAGTCCTAACAGCAGGAATAGGGGATCTCTCTAGGTTTTTTACCAGTTTTTGAGACCCTACTTCTCATACTGGGTCACCTTGCCCAGTCCTAGCACATGGAGAGGTGCTTAGTCTTACTGAAACTTGATATGTCATGTTTTTATTGATACTCATAGGAGACCTGCCCTTTCTTAGATGGAGATGAAAAAGAAGGAGATTGAGGAGTGGAGGGAGGGAATGGAGGAAGAGGGACTGGAAGGGGAGGATGGGGGAGGCTGCAGCCAGGATGTAAAATAAATAGACAAATAAGAAAACAAACCAAACAAAAAGCAAAGTGCCCTGGATCTTCCTTGGACATAGATGTCAGGCCAGCCTACATCCTCTATAGGATTTTCTGTTGGCTCAGAGTTGGGAAAGTGGAGAAACCAACCCTGGGTCTCCTGTGCCTCTGCACAATGCCTAAAAAATGAAGAAGCTAATTCTTCTGTCCCAGTATCCCTAGACTGGTTTAGATTAGAGGTTCTCAAGCTGTGGGTCATGACCCTTCAAGGGTCATATATCAGTTATTTACACTACTACTCATAACAGCAGCAAAATTAGGGTTATGAAGTAGCAATGACAGTAGTTTTATGGTTGGGGTCAGCACAGCATGAGGAACTGGATTAAAGGTTGCAGTGTTAGGAACATGGAAATCCTCTAGCTTAGATGGAATGTGGTGCTTTTGTTATAAAGTACTCAAATGGAAGCACCTGGCAAAGTACCTTCTAGACAGAAACTCTGGAACCAGGTTTCGGAATGACTGAATAGTTGGACAGAGGCTAGAGTGGACAGCCAAATCTTGGTGTCTCACGAGCTAGGTCATCTCTGGAAAGTAATCACAGATGCTTTAACACTCCTTCCAAGAATAGGTATGGTCACTGGGAACCCTGAGTCCAGGCAGAATCCAACTGCTTTGACTTCTAAGATATAGTAGGTTGTAGTCATGAGGTTGGCTTGCTTTCACCTTTCAGATGCTGCCCCAGAAACACTTCAGAAGCCCTTGATCTTCTTGATAGGTGTGAAGATAAAGCAATGCAAGCCAGACTCAAGTTCCCCTAAGCAGCCCAATCTACTCAGCAGGTATATGAGTGAAGCTGACCCTTTACCTGTGACCTGCTGAGTGACTCTGAGTGACCTCAGCTGGTGCTATGTGCAGCAGGAGGCCCTGTGAACCCAGCCTGGTCTGCATTCATTGCTAACTCACTGGTTATGAGCTATGGGAATTCTGTGGTTATTAGAAGTCAGTTAGTATCGGGGGTTCCTTGTTGAACAGCAGCAGAAGACCTCAATATGATGTAGGTCACAACAGCTACCTAACATCACCTTCCTCAGGATGGCATACAAACTCCCATTAACAGCAACTAGGCAAAACATGCAAGGGTGGGGCCTCCCGGAATGATGATATGTGACTATATTCTATGTGTCAGTGTCTAGCCTGGGTGTTCCCAGGTACATGGTATCTTTCTCATTCAAAGAATTAAAAAGCACTTATAAAAAGCAAAGCAACAAAGGTTTTTATCCAAAAGCAAAATGGAAATACAGGGCAGACTTTCTGCAATGGGGCATCAGGACCTGAATTATTGCTGAGGAGCCCCCATAGCAGCCATAGTTTTCTGGTGAAGTGATCACTATGGAGCAGAATATGGGTGACTTCTGTTTAGACTTACCGGCTTGGGCTATGAAAGCCTGTGTCCATGCTGCATGTGGTTTAATCATGTGCACCTCTCATCATACATAGACATAATATGGGAAATAGGGATTTCCCTAAAAGATTGCGCAGAGAATAGAGGCCTCACAAATTTCTAAAACCAGTTAAGGCTGCATCATCTTTCTATTGCTGCTACTTGTGGGATATGTTTCCAGACTCGTTTGACCTCACAAGGGAAGTAAGCGGGGATAGTGTTGGGGTATTCCTAGTGTGTACAGGTCATTACAGATGACATACCGGACTGCTGAGCCACCCCACAAACCACCTGTTTCACTTGGACTGTAACTCATGCCATAAAAAGAAAAAGAAAATAAGCCGCAGGGCAGTAGCCAGCATCCCTCTTCATGCTTATCATCATCAGTTATTGTGTTTGAAAACATGCTACAGCTACCTGGCCATGCTACATGCTTTATACAATAGCAGTGCTATCATTTGCATGACCCTAAGTACTTATCAGAATTCCAATGTTCATTGCATTATCATCTGATTCAGAAAGCAGTCCCACAGGTTGCTCATAGAGCCAATCCCACAGAAGGGCAGAGGAAATAAGCAAGTGGCTAAACAAATGACTAAAACTAAGGGTCATTTGAGAGTTTGTATGAAAACTTAATAGAATAAAAGCTTCCTAAATATATACATATCTGAAGGTGCTCTAAATGAAATCTTCAAATAACGGAAGAGATAGAGCCCCAACTAGAATTCTCTTGTCACTAAATGAAGGCTCCAGTTCTGAGAATGAGTTATATCTAATCAAGTTGTTACCAGATTGCCAGAGAAGACCTAGGGGAACTCCCAAACAAACCAAGCTATTATCAAGGCTATTGGTTGCTCTCTACAAACTGATGATAAGGCCCTATTGCTGGAGACAACACCTATACAACCCATTGAATATATAGAAGTCAAGCTAGTGTCTGCCAAGAGCCTATAAAGGGTTAGGGTTAGGGTTCATCTGCAATGGTGTCCTACCTGCAAGATGTGCTAGTGCAATAGTGGTGCAAAGCTTGTGGGAGCAACCACCAATATCTGGTTGGATTTAAGGGCCACTCCATGAGATGTAACCCACCCTCAACACTGCTCCAGTGGCCGAGAACCTGAGGCTAGATATCACAGGAACCTAGGGGGAAACCAAAACTATTGTTATGCTGAAGGAACATAGCAGTAAAATGATCCCTAACAACATTGTGCAATACTTGCATCAATGGCTTACTCAGTCATCACCAGAGAAGCTTCCTCTTGTAGTAGTAGGTAGGAGTAAACACAGAGATCCACAGTCAAACGATGTACAGAGTGAGAGACTTTGGAGGACTCAACTCTAAATAGGATATCTTCCTCAATCCCCTGTGGAATTGCCACAGAAAGCCCTGGGGAAGAGTTGGCAGAAATATTTTAAGAGTCAGAGGTGGTGGGAAACATCAAGAAAATAAGGCCTTTAAGACATAGCAGAACTAATGCACATAAGAACTGAGAGAGGGCAAGCGCAGCAAGTTGGGCAAACTTGTGGCTATGGAACCCGACGGCACCTACGAGCCTGGCTTCGTGGGTATTCGATTCTGCCAGGAATGTAGCAACATGCTGTACCCCAAGGAGGACAAGGAGAACCGCATTCTGCTGTACGCGTGCCGGAATTGCGATTACCAGCAGGAAGCCGACAACAGCTGCATCTACGTCAATAAAACCACGCACGAAGTGGACGAGCTGACCCAGATCATCGCAGACTTGTCTCAGGATCCCACGTTGCCGCTGACGGAGGACCACCCGTGCCAGAAGTGTGGCCACAAGGAGGCAGTGTTCTTCCAGTCACACAGTGCCCGAGCCGAGGACGCCATGCGCCTGTACTATGTGTACTATGTATGCACCGCCCCACACTGCGGCCACCGCTGGACTGAATGACCCTTCCCTCCCCCACCTATAATAAAAGTCAGTTTCTATTTAAAAAAAAAAAAAAAAAAAGAACTGAGAGAGACTCTCACAGACCTACTCAGATGTGGACCTAATGGGGAGAAGTAGACATCAGCCCCACCCCTAACCCACAAGCTACAATCAAATGATAAATGCTCTCAAAGGAAAAATGAGTTTTCTCCAACTAAGTCTTTGCTTGGTGTACAAACCACTCTTAAGAGCAGGCCTCATGCCAGACAGTAGATGGCCAACATGAATCAGTGGCATTTCCAGAAGTTCAGTGTCTCAGCATACATATTTTTATGGTTTCCAGTCTTATGTTTTATGAAATTTCTGTGTGTGCCTGTGTGTGTGTATGTATGTGTGTGTCTGTCTCTCTGTGTGTGTGTCTCTGTGTGTGTGTGCCTCTGTGTGTGTATGTGTGTGTGTCTCTGTGTGTGTGTGCCTCTGTGTGTGTATGTGTGTGTGTGTCTCTGTGTGTGTGTGCCTCTGTGTGTGTATGTGTGTGTGTCTCTGTGTGTTTGTGCCTCTGTGTGTGCCTCTGTGTGTGTGTCTTAGCTTTTACTTTAACTTTTTCTTCTATTTGTTTTGTCCTATTCTGATTTTTTAAATTTTGTCTAATTTTACTTTTATTATTATTATCATTGTTAGTTTTTAGATTCCTGTTTGTATCTTAATGAGAGCAAGAAAGAAACGTGTGGATTTGAGTACGTAGAGAAGTGGGGGAAGGTCTGGGAGAATTTGGGGAAGAGAACACCATAATTAGAATATACTAGGTTTTTTATCTATTTTTCAATAGAAAAAAAGCTTTTCAAAAAAAAAAAAAGAGAAACAACTGCGTACAATACTTAAGAAAACAAAGGGACAGAGGACTTCGATGTGTAACCCAAGACAAGACTACAAATCTAGAGGTGTATTATCATATCAAATTTAATATTTGCATGTATTATTTTCTTGTTGTTGCTATAACAACTTGCCACAAACTTGGTGGCTTAAAATGACAAGCATTTTCCCCCTTTGGAGATTAGAAATACAATGCAGATCTAGCTAGGCTAATGTCATTGAGGTGTTGTGGGCAGTGAGACTTGAGATTTGAGTATGATTTTTTTTTCCTTGTGATATCCAGTTTGTGGTAGCAGCTCCTATTTCTGGGTAGATGGCCTTCAACTCCAAAGTCAATGTGGAAAAAGAATCTATCAGCTCTGTAGGATACAAGTAACATAAAGGCTCAGCCTCTGTGTGATGTACCCGACCACTCATGATCTTCCATGGTGCATTATGCCTCAGAAATTAATATTTGTATTATTTCGTCTTGGTCAGGAAAGGGGAGTGATGTCAAGTGGTTGCTCCCTGTTTCTCCAGTTTCTTTTTCCATTTTTCCATGGTCTGGCCTGGAACCCTTCTGAGAAAGCTTGAGACCTCTAGAGGAAGAGAAGCTTACTATCCAAAAGGCTCCCTGGAGGACAGGGTTGAACCTGGCCATCTGGCCCACCACTGGGGACTGCCCAGCATCCATTGCATCCCTTGTTGATGTTATATCTCTGGAGTGCTATCTCTCTCTCCACTCATTTTCCTCCTTCCCTAGAGCTGGTAGGCTCTAGATACCTAAAGCTATTTGTGAGTCCTTACCATATACTCATCTTCCATCTTCATTTCCCACTTGTTACTCCCAGGCCACCAACTCTATCTAGTTCATTTCAACAAGGTATAATAGTGCAGCGTCATTAGCAAGGTCTTATATACCCAGTAGGAATAGAGGGGATGCCATCTAATGTAAGTGTCTTATTAAGGAAGCCGAATAACTACAAGAATCCCAACAGAACCAGGAAACTGGAGAACAAGTGGTAGAGAGTTCAGATTGAAGCAGACCTGAAATCAACAAAGACAAGAACTTTAGAATCCATACACTTGGCAGAAGGTGATGTTTCCAATGGCACAACTGTCAACCAATGGGGATTTATTTCCCCACAGTACTTCCAGAGACTTTGGATTAATCTAAAGACTCCTCCTTCTGACACTCAGAACAGCTACACAGTTTCCACTTTAAATAGCATACACAGTAAAGAGGAGTGGCCCACATTTCACTGAAACCCAGAGGCATTCCAAATGTAGTGTGAATGCGCTTTTATTTACTACATGCAATAACTCTGTGCAGGAGATGCTATCTTAATTAAGCAAAGAAAGTGCAGCTTGGAGAGATTCGAGGACTGGCCACACAGCTAATAAATGGCAGAGATTTAGCATCCTTCTGCATTCTTCTAATGCCCATTGAGCTGTTCATCCTCTGCCATCCTGCCTCCCTAGAATACATCCTTTCTTCTCTGTCTCTTGTCCTATATCACTTTCTTGCCCTTTTGATGAACCATGTGTGATTACACGGAGCTGGTCTATAATCTGTGCCTTTCCTTCACACACCTATGAAAACACTTCATCTGGCACACGGCTGGCAGCTCCCCTGGATGTGCGGTGTGTCCCTGGCCCTAGCTATTTAGATGTGCCTCAGGCTGATCTCTGACAGATGCTCTGAGCACCAGAGAGCAGTGCCGCACTGGTGTCTGCTAAAATGAGACTTCCTCCAAGGTTCCTAAGACTCTAATCAAGATTGATCCACACTTCTGTGGAGCTCAGTGACTGTCCTTAATCAGTGAGGACTCTTGAGTCTCTCTTTTTTTCCAGGGCCACTGATTTGAAAGCCAAATGGCTCAGCAGAGGCACTGTGTGAGAGATGCCTAGTCATAAGCTGTGGGGGTGCCAAGGTCTAGAGGAGCAAAGACCCTTGAGCCTCTCACAGCCTGTGAGTTCCAATGGGTCCCCATTGTGACCTCTTCTATTCTTACATCCAGATGGAACTGGGGCATCCAGAGCCACCTGCAGGTGTGGATCTATCATCCCCTATTTTCTCTCGGTGGCTTAGAAATAGTCTCACTTTCTGAAAACATCAGGACAAATGAGCCAACAGAGCTCAGTGGAACTTGTTGGTTCTTTAAGACCTGGATTGCCTTTGCTTGCTCTTCTCTATGTCATGACATGAGTGCTGCTGTCACTGAGGCTAGAAGGACGCAAACACAAAGCACCCATCCTGTGCAGGGTCACTGGACCAGTGCTTTGTGCTTAACTGCTCAGGGAGTGTGTCATGGCTGCCCTTGCAGGCTGAAGCCCTTGACTCTCTGAAATGCCTGGGTCCTATGCCAGCTGAGTCACCATGCCACTGGCATTTGTTAACTGCCAGCACCACCATCCTCAGCATGCTGCATTCTCCAGCTCTGAAAACCCATTAAATTCAGGAAAATTCTCATTTGCATCCTGTTCAGTTGACAAATGCAAAAAGGAGCATCTCCGATACTGTGAGAACTGGTCACCTCTGCTTCCTCTGATGATCTAAGCTGCTTTACTTTTAGTTTTACTTTTATTTTTCCACATTCCTGTTATTTTCATTAGAGCTGGCTCTTTCATATGTCACATGCACACACACACACACACACACACACACACACACACACACTTCTATAATTTTTACCTAACTTCTGTTTTCAGTGCAAACAGATGTCCCTCTCATCTAGAATCATGATCTCTTTAAATATGTTTGAAGGATGTTCATTTGTTTAAGGAGGCCCTGTCCATTGCTTCCCTTGGGTGTTGCGCCTGTGGTTAGAAAGACTGCCTTGCTTGGGCCATTTCTGAGGGCCTTTTCAATAAATCACTTATTTCTCTACTCTGAGTTTGTTTCCTGGACAGTTATTGATTGTGGTGAGTGTCCCACAGCTCCCAGAGCATCTTCAGGCTATTACAACAAAGAGGACAGACTTTTTGAAGCAGAGATGGGTCTCTGATTCTGCTTTACTTGGGGCCACTGACTTCATCACAGGGGCAAAGAGAGAGGAAGGTTGGAAGAATGAGGTGACAAGCACCCCAGGGACTTTGTGAGCACTTGAGAGATATGCTCTGCTTTCACCTTGAAATCTGACCTGAGGGACTATAAAATGAACTTTTGGATAGCTAGACTACAAAATAGCCAGGACTCTGGTCTTCTCAGTGAATGTCTCACTTTAACATCCTAAACTTTTTAATACACTTCCTTTAGAATTGAGACAAAATCCAAAGCACAAAGACGTAAAACCCCCACTGCCACCCAGAAGCAATCCTGCACATTGTAACCTTGTCCATGGTGTCCGTACCCACTCTCAACCAGAATGACTAGAAGCTCAGAGAAAAGTCTTCTCCACAAAAGGAAAACCAATTTGCCTATTCTCTACACACTTATAGTATAACTGAGATAGCATGCATTTGAATTATAAAAAATAAATGCTGTTCTTATTTGCTATTTACCTACTTTCTAATTTTAACATGTAACACTAGTAATAATTTGCATATTCTATATTTATAGAAAACTGATTTCTTCTTACAAATCCAATGGGCAATTATCTTTGTACAGTATGTGCTGTTTTGTATAAACGTTGAAAACTCAATAATCATTGCTAGAATGAGCTTTGGCATATAGAAAACAGACATATAACAAGGAAAGAGGTCAGCTGGTCCTTAATATTCAAAGAACACACTGACTCCTCATCTATGGTGGATGAGCTCAGGTTTAGGTTTTCTGAGGCATCTACTAAGCCATTTGAAACTCCATAATTGTGTGGTTTTGGTTTATTAAGAGTCAATAAGAGCTGTCTCAAGGAGAAAAGAAAGTAAGCACATCTCATAATAAAAATAATAGCTGCCATTTGTGGAGTATCTTTTCTGTGCCAAGTAGCATGTGGTTTCAGGGCTGTCCCTATCCATTCCCTCATCAACCTTACAAGATGAACCCCAGTGGGAAACAGGTCTAGAGTTCAGAAAGGCTAACTGCCCATTCCTGTAACCTTTCCTCTCCACCCCAGTCACCTTCAAGGCTGAGTTGTCTCTAGATGTCCCATTGTTAACCCTGCCAAGTCGGCTATAGGTAGTTATAGTTATGAACTCATAATGAACCTAGGGAATAGACATGTTCAGGACAGGAGCTTCATGTTACCTGTTTCAAGGTAAGCCAACATTCTAAGAGTGGGCTTCATTTTTCTTTATATGTGTGTGTGTGTGTGTGTGTGTGTGTGTGTGTGTGCTTTGCCTTCATTATGTCTGCATACCACATGTCTGCTGTGCCCATTGAGGCCAGAAGAGGGCATCAGATGCCCTGGGACTGAGGTTAACAGAGAGTTATGAACCTCCATGTGGTTGCTGGGAATTGAACTCAGGACCTCTGGAAGAGCAGCTAGTGCTCTTAACCACTGAACCAGCTCTTCAGCCCCAGCTTTATTTTTCTTAAGGCCTTATGGCCAAAAGAATGTAAATGGTTTTAAACTGATAATGAATTCTCTAAATTTGAGGCATAGTTAGAGGAGGGGGCTAAAAGGAATCCCCATGTAAGTTCTGAAAAAACTTGGGGTAAGTGTCCTGCTACTAACTAATAATAGAGATCTCTTTGCTTGGACTTCATCATTGTCAAACACCATTGTCATAAACCAGTTGACTATGTTCATGGGTCTAAGCACTAAATGGTAAATGGTAGACAGGTGATTAGAAAGGTAGTATGCTTCCAAAAACAGCAAGGGAATTCATTCTTCAATCATTCTTTGGATAAATTTGTCTACCTGCTGTGCACGTCAGGTGGACAAAATTCTCAAGATAATATTTTCATCCAGAATATTTATAACTTCTTAATAAAAAAAATCATTTCGGCAGTATGGACTGCGATAAGATAAATGAGGAACTACCTAGGAGCACAAAGCTGCAAGGGTCCCAGGCTCCACCAATTTATTTCCTTCTCTCACACAGGTGGTGCCAGGTGCTTTGTACTAATGAACGTGTTTTTAATGATTCTGAAGTGAATCCCAGAGCCTTGTTAATGCCTCAGTCACAAAGGAAAACAAGGCTGCAGATGCCTTCGTTTTCATGAGTCCCAGGTATCTGAAGGTACAGTCCTTGAGTCAAATTATTTTCACCTCAAACAAGTGGCTGAATTTTATTTAATTTCTGTCACCTCCCTTCACTACCACCACCTGCCACATAAAAAAAAAAAAGAAAAGAAAAGAAAAAGAGCCTGGACATTATTACAAGGACTGGGTCTTATGTCAATATTGGAAGTCAGGTTCTAGGTCTGAACTGGGGCAAACGGGGTCTAGCATATTGTAAGCTGTTGACTAAGGACGAGGAGAAATGGGCATCAGTACTCATTACACTCCACAGTGCCATCCCATCAGGGTTGTGCCCTGAAGCCCAAGGTCCTCTGAAAGTCCCCTTTTTTAGACATTCTCAATTTCAGTTAACTCAGTGCAAAATGGAGAGGCATTGTCCAGACCAGAATGGGACCATTGTCAGGCCTGTCTGAACCGTACTGACCTAGTGCTTCAACTTGACTTCTGTGACAGTGACATAGCTGCTCATTCCAAGAAAGGGACCTCCATTCCCAGCTCAGTACCTGGAGTGTGGAAACTCAAAGTCAAGGCAGTCCAGAAAAGCCTGATTACTGAGCCTAATACACCTTGTGGCCCAAATTCACAGGTGAGAACCTGGTCAGCCAATGATTAAGTCTACGACACAGGAACCTTATGTGTGGTGCCAGGAACTGTGTGAGCACTGAAGATGCAGAATAGTGTGTGGGGGGGGGGTGTTTGTGTGTGTCCTTACCTTCCTAGTAGAAAAGTGCTTAGTGTGTATAATTCTATCCCCTGGGCAATAATCGCTGAGGGATGGGGTTGAGTTTATCAGAAAGCACTGTCAGACTCTGGGTAAAAAGCTAAAAGATTTATCTGCTAAACCAGAATATTCAGCTTGGAGATCATAACACACACACACACACACACACACACACACACACACACACACACAGAGTAGCATCAGCCACATTTACAAGCATTCTTAGGCCTGCTATACATACAAAATTATCACAAATGTCCCCAAAGTTCCTTAGGAAGGTGAACACAGGTCTCTAACTTTCTATTTGTTATATGTGAGGTTATTTGTGAGTCCATTACAATAAAGTGATTTTATTGAAAGAAAGTCAAAACAATAAAAAAAATAAGCCTTTGCCAGTAAAATGATAGGTACCATATTTCAAACCCAAGTATGATTGCTCATTGCCTGCTTCGGAAGCCTTAGAATTCCTGAAAACTGGGACCTATGTCTGACTTGTCCGTCTCCAGCTTCACTCTTGCTGCTCACCATTGAATAGACTCAGTACTAAACAGAATGGTACCAAATTCAGTGTTTCTGTCCCCAGTGCTAGGTGGTAACTAGCTAGGAAAGAGTTCCAAAGAACCAACCATCTTCTGGTCTCTGACCAGATGTAGATCCTGCAGAATTATGGAGGAGACATTCCTTCTGTGTGTTGGTACTGTCTTGTAAAGTAAGAGAAGGCTGCCTGGACCTTTTCAAGACAATTCTACTGTAACTAGTTTCATCTCATCCCTAACAGGTTAAGCGGTAGCACAAGCTTTATCTACTGAAACTATTAGGTCTGAGCATGAAGATGAGTAGTTTGGGATGAAGCAAGTTTGGATGTTCTAAAGTCCTAAAAAGTGCCCCACCTGCTCATATTTACCACTCTTAACTGCTGAGCCATCTCTCCAGCCCCATTTTGTGGGGGTTCAAGTTACATAGCAACAACCAACCAGATGTCATAGCCTACCAGCTTGGATCTTATAGGCCACAACAACATGGACCAGGACATTGTGGCTCCATAGCAATGTCATCTGGTCAGTTTCCCTAGAGGAAGTGAATGGAGGAGGGACGGAGTGCTGAAAACCCTGGTAAAGATAGGATTTCCCAGAGCAGAAGGAAGAAGGCAATTAAGTTTGCACATGCCAACAGTGATGCACTTGCTGGCTGACTACTGAAGAGTCTGGCTGGAGCTAGAGCTTAGAATAAGAATTGCAACCCTCTGCACTGGCTGGGCAGGGACCATCAGGTACCCCTAGGAGTAGCCAGGACAAGCAGAGAGCCTGGGTGGCCAATAGAATGGAGCAGATGAGGCTTGTCAGTTGGTCCTCGAGGCTCATTAGTGAGCCACCTCCTCCCTCACAACGTCCAGATGCACAGCAGCAGCAGAGCTGTCAAGAGGAGAGCAAAGGGTTTGCAGGGCTTAAGACAATCTTCGAATAGCCATCACATTCTCAGAGATGCAGCCAGGACTTGGACAGAAGGTGGAAGCTGCCCTCTCGGCTCAGCCTCCTTGATTAATTCTGTGTTTCAGACTCAGTAGCCCATGAGGCTTCCATCTCTTTCAGTTACTCATCTAAATAGATGCTCATTGTATGTGCCATTCCTGAGCCTGTCCTTGGGAACTCATGTCAGCTCAAATGCTTCTGGCTTCTACTGGACTCTGGACCACTAGTGATGCCCAGGTGTGAGCCTGAGCACAGTCAAGCTTTCAGGGCTTATGGGTTCCCCTTGCTCCCACAGTAAGAATGTTTGCAAGCTACTTATCCTAATGAGAGAAAGCTAGGCAGACTGGAAACGTGCAGAAATCAAGGATTCTGGAGGGACAGATGGGATTTGGGGGGTTATAGAAAATACTTTTGAAGTCTTGTCCAAAAAGAAGGCCTCCCCCAAAGTCCCTGAGCTCTGCAGGCAGCAAATATATGGTAATCAGCACATTGTGGAGGCTCTGTAAGTTTCCAGGACATAAGAAGAAACTTATCACTGTTTTCCGCTGTTGCTGCATATTCCTGGAATCTGTGCTTGCTGGAGAGGCGTGAATGGAAGATTTATTTTGCATTGTTAGACTGTCAAGGCACTCTAGAGCAACAACTTTCAAATGATAACTTCCCAAGCTTACAGAAGTTGTGAATTACATGCTTTTAGTCTAGTGTGAGCGAGGAGCTGACAGCTCTCCCCTCCCATCATCCCTCACTCCACCACTTGGATGTCTGGTGTGGCCAGTGACTCCACACACTGCCCTTTGCAAACCAATCGGGACTGTTATTAAGAATGACAGAAATCTATTTCTAGCTCTGAAACAAGCTGAGGGACTGACATGTCATCACAGGGGGAGAACATTTTCACACATAAACCCCCAGAGCCCCAGGGGAAACTTCTTTGCCAAAATTCAGAGCATCTCAAGTAAACTGGATGTGAGAAGGGATCCCAGAGGTTCTAAAGAGGGAGGAGAGATAAGCCAGAAGTGGGAAGGACCGGGGTACACCAGAGGTGGGAGACTGTATCAAAGCACTTTGTCTCTATTCCATGAAAACTTGTCACTTGGATCTTGCAGGGATATAGCTATTCCCTGTAGGTGGAGAAATAGCAAAGTTTATATGGCATAGAAGCCAGTCAGCGTATTTGCCTGTGACCTCTCAGGCTCTGGTGATCTCTGAGTCCACTAATTTTTCTAATTAACATAGAGGTATTGAATCTTATAGTTAGTTAATAAGCAATCTCTCAAATAGACTTAGCTTATCATGAGGTCACTGGTCTAAACACAGGGGCAAACAGCGAACAGCTCATGTTTTACTTGCTGCTGTTTCTCTTAACATTGATATGGTTCTTCCAACACTAATTATTCTATAGGTTATACTGCTACAAAGCACCCATCACTGGTTCACCTCCACCCTTCCGCTAAACCACAGGATCTTCGTGGGCATGCTGAGTGCCTTATTTGCCTGTTCTCTGTGCTTCCCAGCATGCATTGCCTGTGAAGTGGTTACAGATTGGACTAGGGCCACACCTAACTTGTCTGCCTCACCCTCCTCACCCCCGAACAGGGAGGATACACTGCGATTTATTTGCTCCTAACACATATGAGCCAGGGCTTGTTTTTAGAACTACAGACGTCTTGTCCTCCAGCACCTACCTCTTAATGAAAATTCACTGAAGCCAACGGCTCCAGGTTGTGTGACTCTGTTATTGTAGACTCATACAACTGCTGAACAACTGGCCATGCGTTCAAGTTTATTATCCCAGGCCTGTACACAAGAGCTGGCATTTTGCCTATTTTTCTTTCTTTCCTGAGGCAGAGAAAACAAAACAGACGAATTTGTTTGGGGGGAAAGAAAAACAAGAGATTTTTCAAACGGTTAATGAATAACAGAGAATTGGTTCATTTTGGAACCTCCCGACCTTGACAGTGACCCTCTAACGCTATATAAACATTTGTTTTGGGTATTTAATAAGCTGCCAGCTGACAAATTGTAGAACTTTTTTTCAAGAGCGCCTTATCTTTTCTAGAACCACTGAGATGGCAAAATATGTTCTCAGTCTCAACAATTCCCTCTCTATTTGCATGTGGAAATTGGAAAGCAAGTTGTTTTTCTTCGTTTGCATGACAAAACTCAGACCCCAAAATACAATTCAGCATTTAATTTGAGCTAGTTAGAGAGTGCAGGAAAGGGCCCCAGCCCATTTGGCTCCTTTTTGCTGCTGATGTTTCCGATGTCACAATTAAAATTGATTTATAAGGCTAAGGACATGAAATACCTCCTACAGTATTGCAGAGAGTCCATAGAGTCTGCTGCCTCAGAGGCGGTCACTGAGGAAAACCAAAAAAATCCTGGAAAATGTGTGTGTCTTAGGTATCAGGAACTTCCAGTTCCTCTATCAGAGCCCCTCAGCGGAGACTGAGAAGGTGAAGCCTGCTCTGGGGAAAGGTTGGAGGCACTGGGGTGACTTCTCAAAAGCTCCCACAATCGCAGCTTGGCAAAATCAGGTCATGGGGCCTCTTGACAAAGAACTTAAGGCCTTTAATTTTTAACTAGGTATTCTTTGCTAATGACGCCATAGGGCTACACTGGTGCAGCTCTCTTTTACTTCTAGACTCAGGAGGGGGCGGGTTCTGCAAGCTACCTGTGGCTGCTGTCCTTCTCCTCCCATGGGCCCTTGTCTAGCTGAGTGCCAGAAGACAGCAGCCAGGTGGAAATGGTTCCCAGTCCTCACCAGTTTGGGTTTACCTTCCTTCTACAATTATCCAGTGCTGGCCAGGGAGTCAACCACCCTGCCGAGCATTCAGGAAATAATCCCAAAGTCCTTACTAAAATGGAATAAAAGATAGTTTGCAGAACCCAGGTAAAGGGTAAGGGTGAACATTCCAGGTAGAAGGGACATGTTCAAAGGCATAATGATGGGGATAGACATGGGCTAATTGGGGACCTAGCTGTGGCTCTGTATGACCATGAATAGACAAAGCCTGAGTTTTACTTCACGGTGGACATCACTGAGGGATTTGGGGTGACATTTTTACCTTTCTACATTGAGACTATTTTAAATGTTAATAGTTATCTATGTAATCGAATGACTAAGTGTGTACCTGATAATGTCTCTGTCACTAGAAGCTAAGGGACAGGTTAGACTGTCAGTGCCTGCAGCATCTCATTTGCCAGAAAGAGCCTTTCCCCTGATGTCTTTCTCCAAGTATGTGACCAGGCCCCTCACTTAATCAGCTCCTGACAGTCTCTGTACTACATCTAACATCTCAGTGTGTATCAATGTCTTTTGCAAATAAGATGTGTAGGTCTTTCTCAGTGGGAGTCAGCAGACTAGAAGAGAGCAGACTGGTGCAGTAGGCCACCGTGGGGCAGTCAGGGTCGAGGTGTTGTCCTGCAGTAGGAAACAGCATGGTTTTAAGAGGAACAGTGCATCCTTACATAGGAATGATCTTCTAGTCCCTAGCCATTTGTCAGGAGCTGAGGACAGAAAACATCCCATCACCAGGCACCCTAGTATTACCCATCCCTTGACAGTCCATGATGAGTGGCTGTTAGAAGGAACTGCCTTAGCTGGCTGAATCAAAGACTTTTATAACTTAAAAAACTTTGTGAGCTCCCTGCTCTGGAATTATAGACTCTTAAGGTTTGAGAAGACTAACTCTTTTTCCAGTCCACTCCATCTATAGACAGCTCTGCAGGAATAAGAGGCTGCTAGCCCATGGCCCCAAGGCTACTGAGGGACAATACAAGGCAAAAGATGGGGTGTGAAGGCAATATATTCCTTTTATTACCACCACTATTAGTACTTGTATTATTATTGTGAGCACACGAGGGAGAGTATCATTCATGTTTTTATTATCTCCGCGAGGCTCATCAAGGCTACAAAATCGAGACAGTAGCTGTCCCTGAAGATCTTAGCCAGGCTTTCATCTTATTGATTCCCAGCTTCTCTTCTTGACTTTTTGCTGTTCGAACTCAAATTCAGATCCGAAGTCTGGAGGCTTGTACAGCTGCCAGGCAGGTGACTCCTCAGGCGTTTAGCCGGGGTGTGACAGGCTAGGTGTGGGTTTCTTAAATGGCTTGCTGTTGCTGGAGGAAGGAGGCTGGATAACAGCACAGCAGAGCAGACAGCTCAAGGCAGGAGAAGAGAGGGCTAGGCATCGGGAGGGCCATGGGAGCCAGTATTGGATGGGTTACCAGCTGAGGCCCTTGAGGAAGCGGGGTGGGAACACGTATGGAGATCTAGAGGACACAAGTAACTCCTCCTCCTCCCGTCCTTTCTTCCCTTTCTCCCATTCCCTTTTTCCTTCCTTTATTTCTTCCCTCCCTCCCTCCTAGGCTTAAAAATCTTGGTTCTCCCCTTCCCTCCCTCCCTCCCTTTTTTTATTTACATCTAAATACATATTTAGTATCTGTTTTATCCTTGGAATGCAGAGACTCCTAATCGCCCTGTAAATGAATGTTCTTCAAGGGACAAGTTGACAGACTGAGGAAGTATCTTTAATTTGTTCATTAATTAGTGAATGGTGACTCAGAGACAGCGGCACTCAGATCAAGGCTTTCTTTCTCTGAAGAGACACTCTACTTCCCCGGATGTTATGCTCAGATCAAAATCAGATGAGAGGGGACGATGTTAGCGGAGCTGACCAGACAGGTGCCCCAGGACCTGTGAGGAGGATGAGAAGGAACCATGAATCTACCCAGCAGAACCTCCAGCAATCTCATCTCTCTAAACGACCCTGTTCGTACTTGCTACTTGGGCAATAATTTTTCTCCTGACATTCAGTGAGACCTGATTTTTAAAAACTTATAATCTTACAGTTTTTGAAACACTTGTGATCAGGACACTGATTAATGCATGTATTTTGGAAAGCATGATTCTAAATACTGACAGTATCAGAGTGCATTACTATATAAACATGCACGTGACTACTGGAAACTCATTACAGTTGAAGTCCCTACCTACTAAAATGCCTAATATTTTATTAATTGATTTCCTTGAGTAATAAGCCGACTGTTTTGAATCCTAATCCCCTTGTCACCTCTCTCACGGGCAACTGTCTATCATCAACCCCTTCTGCTCTGACCTCCATCCCTAGAAATATAAAACTTAGACATCATACAGTCACCCTGAGTCCACACAGGGAATAGCATTGGTGTTTTTATTTTCCGAGAGGCTCATCAGGGCTGAACAGATCACCATTAGAAGGTAATCTTTGACTTATTTTGTTGTGCATGAAAACTATCAAAAACCTTTCTAAATCTGGAAACCCAGCTATTAAGGGATGATTTGGGAGTTGTTCACCTGCTCTTGGGAATCTGACATTCTCAAGTTGTGAGCCCTATTCTGGGAAAAAGAGATTATTATATACCTATGATTTTTCAATTTCTGTTAGCAAATGTTGCTGAAAATGTGATCCTTCTATGACTTTTGTGCATTTTTTTTCAGCCTACAAATGTCCATGAATTTTTCAAACAAAAAGAAATGACAGATTAGAACAGGGAGGTGTGTTTTACGGCTTCTTGCCTCCTAGTTACTATTATTAAAAATGCTCCCTTCACGAGGTATTTACCCAAATGCCACATCCAACTCACCAACCAAAAACCCATTTGGGGAATCGATTTCAGCCTGCCTCCTTTTGCCATCCTCTTCTAAGCCAGTAACAGGATTGTTATCCTTTATCTCCGACAAATAAGAGGAGCCGGGCCATGGGAGAGCCTCTGTCCGTTTGCAGACACTTCCCTTTCACCCTTATGTATTTAAGGAGGAAAATTGCTACTGATTTGTACAAAGTAAATTGGCTTATTCTCCATAATGGGCTTCTTCTCCCTCGCCACTGCCAGGAAAAGGTCATTTGTAGACTTTTGCTCTGCACACAACTCAGGGATTCTTGACAGCAAGTAGAGAAATCACACACTTCTAAACTATAATTTCCTTCTCTGATTAAGACCTCAGTGGTCACAGGTTTCTTGGTTTTAGCAAGTTTATTTCCTACCATGATACTGGCTATTGACTAGAATGTAAATTGGACCTCATATGCCCTTATTGAAGTATGCATGTGCATGTACACACACACACACACACACACACACACACACCCCACATGGGGGGGGACAGGCAAACAGAAACAGAGACAGAGGCTGCCAAGCAAACATGATATACACATGTTTTAAAGCATTAACAAGCAAACATATACACACAAGTGGGCACACTCACATGTCCACACACACAAGTGGGCACACCCACATATGCACACAGCACTTCTTTCCTCCTGAGTCTGGATGACTCTTCTGGGCACCACTTATCTGTGTTTTAACACAAAAGCCCTCTACAGTCTTCTTCACATTAGATAGAGCCCTGTGTGTATGACACTGGCAGCCCAGGCCCGGTGTAACTCTTGAGTGCATCTGGTTGATATCTGCAACAAAGTGAACAAAACCAAGCTGAGGACAATTGGTCAAAGCCCCAGAGTCTATGGGAGAACAGGCACAGCTGGCTGCCACCAGCTCCTCAAGCCTATGTTTGGAAAGTTAGCCACCTTGATCGGAAAGCCTCCTCCCATTCCTCCTTCCAATTTGGGGATTGAGTGATTTACAGAAGAATATGAAAAATAGTGAGATTTATAAGGATGCTATCAATCCTTTAGGAGAACACAGCTTTTCCTAACATGGTACTCATGGACCTATACCTGTCTCCAAGGAGAACAATGAAGCTTCCATGCCCCTAGACTTCTGCAGATGTAGTCTTATATCATGCTGGTGACCTCAGTCTCTCTCACTATATTCATCCCTGTGAAGCCTTCACACAGGCCCCTGAGCAGCAGTGATGGATGACACACTCTTGCGAGGTCCCACACAGGGTGCTTGGAGGAACACATGCTGCATTTCCCTAGTTTGTCTTGGACACCTCAGACTGGGTTCTCAGGGAGTCAGGTGAGGCCCCCTGAGTTTTTCCACTCTGCATGGCACCTGGCACCATGGGCTGGCACTTAATTTTCACATACCCAGCATTTCTGGATTAATGAAGGAAGGAATCAATTAGATATCTCTGCGATATCCATTTAGGAAGCATCCAGGGAATACAGCTCCCCCACCTTCCTCCCACTCCCTGTGAGAGACAGCTGACAGTGTAAATGTCACATTGCTAGTCTGCTCTTGCCCAGCCTTGTCTCTCATTTGCCACAGCTGAAGCCCACTCACCTGTGGAATACAAAGCAGTCCTGGGCTCATTGCTTCCACTGAGGTATGGCCAAAGCAAAGAGAAGAACCCCTAAGCAGCAACCAGAGGAAACAACCCATGACATTATCAAAGTGGGTATTTGTGGTTCGAGGGTTCTTCCCTAACACTGTGTGCCCACAAGCAGTATTATCCGCCCATAAAATAGGTGAAATCTGGTTTTGGCACCCTGAATTGGCATTTGATGTATATAAAGTCAGAGTTAAAATTCTTGCTTCTTGGGAGAAAAATTCAATGTTTCACTTTAAATTTATGCAGTGTGTGTGTGTGTGTGTGTGTGTATGTGTGTGTGTGTGTGTGTGTGTGTGTGTGTGTTTTACTGGGCATAAAATCTAAAATTTCATACATACAAAGCAAGCTTTTCACCACTGAGCTGCAGCCCCAACCCTCAAATTTTATTTTAAACAAAGAGTAACTAAGAATTGACTTCCTGACAGGTGGGCACACATGTGTCTCTCCCTCACTTCTCCTGTCCTACTTTGTAGGGCATGTTTTGTGGTTTCATCTTACAGAGGAAGAAGGAGCCCAGGATATATGGAGCTAGTCAAGATCTGTCCATGGATGAGTAACATAATAGGGGTCAGTAGTGTCCCTTGGTGAGGACCATGTTCTTTCTGCACTATATTCCGACTCTAACATGGCTCTGATTTCAGTCAGAATTGTCTCTCATCTGGCTTCCATGTATTAGGGACTCGGGGATGGTCACCCACACCCTCAGAATTACCCTAAAATTAAAGGAACTTGGCTTGGGATCTGTGCACAGATGCTGTACTGTCCACATTCATGGATGTCCCCAAGGCTTCGATACTGTAGCACTTGAAAAGTGTTCGATTTTCAGTAGCAACTGGAGAACTGTTGGAGTGAATGACTGCCTGAAAATGATCTGTCTGGTGTCCCTGAAGACTCTGAAATTATCCATTAACTGTAATTCTTAAAAGAGAAAGATAGTATATTTAAAGAATATTTTCTAGAAAAATTGAAATGTAAGAGGGGCGGATTCTAGTTAATCCTCAATTATGCAGAGCACACTTAGTTAACCATAAATTTACATACTTTACAAGCACTCAAGCTAATCAAGGTTTTCCTAAAAATCAGAAAGCCCAATGGGATTGAATTTTCGCAAATATCGGATCTGTGGGCATGCATGCACAAGAGATATTAGCTATAAAATTAGTGCCCAGTATTCTGAAAGTCCCTGCCCTCACCAGCCACACATCACACTCCTAGCCAGCAGCCTTCCTATTAACCAGAGCATCCTAAAGCTGTGGTTCAGAAACAGCCACTTAGCTCTGCATCCCTATCACCCAAGCCCAGCTGCACCTACCACCTAATGATACCTGGGCTTCTTGCTCTCTCCCTCATTGTCCAAGAAATAAATAGCCCATTCTGTGAGAAAGTAGAGTTCTTGCCTGGCCGCTGAGCTGTATTTATGCTGGGAAAAACAGTGTTGTCTTAGTCACTAATGTGGCTGCAAAGGTGTCTGGGGCTCATTATTCCTAAGGTGAACCTGAAGGTTGAATAACCACAGATTCTGTTCAAGGCAGAAGGGGGGAGTGTATCTGAGATATCTGTAAATTTTAGCACTTTTTGTATTCTGTATAGGAAGTATACTGTTGCTGATATTCCCTGCAGCTGAACTGTAATTGAGGAGAAATTCCTCCCTGGAGATCTGCGTAGCTGCCATTGGTAGCACTCACACACAGACCTTAACAAGTTTCTGTTTCTCTGGGTCCCAGCTTCCCGCCTGGGTTACTACAGTGAATCTGTCCCTAGAGCTTGCACAGGTGGACCTTGGGCTGCCCAGGAGTTCAGGAAGAGCAAGATAAAGCCAATGGGTCAGATTCTACTGGGCTAGGTCGCTTGCCTAAGATCTCTTAGGAAATTCTAATAGGATCAGTCTCGTCTTTATAAATGACTCACCTATCATGCAGCCAGCCCCAAGCCCCTAAGATCTGGCTAGAAGTGGATAGTGGTAGAAAATGGAATGACCCTCATCTTTGGCTTACTTTTGGTTTGTAGCTAGAACTTAAAAGTCACTCTCGTCCTTACAGCCTTGAGCAGAAGAGGATCCGAGACTATTACTGCTTCAAACTCCTAAAATGTCTTGCAGCAGCAGCTGGCCTTGACACAGCTCCTTAATGCCATCCCCAGGACCCAGTCCCTGCTGCCCAGCTGTATCTCTGCACTATTAGTCACCTCTGCTTTGTACTTGCCGCCTAGTAGACTTACCCCAGCCTTCCAGCTTCCCACCACTCTCCACAACTGGGATGCAGGCATCAGGATGAAAAGTGTTCTGCTCCTCCCCCCAGCTCTCCCTTTGATCCTCTGGACCCCTCTTCCCCTGGTCTCCCTCTCTTTCCAAAGTAACTCTATATTTTCTACTAGTTTTCTGCTTTGGTTAATTCTGCTACAGCTCAGCCTTACCCCTTGTTGGGATATTATCATCTTGTTGCCCAGCACAACCCCACATACCCTAGAGAAATCATGGAGACTGATGGCAAGGTAAAACTCTTCCAATCTCCTCCTCAGAGACATGTCTACATATACAGGTATAATAAGTGCATACACACGTATACAGTGTATATTCACATGAATCTATTCATACACACTAGCATGCCTTTACACACCAGCACACCTCCAAACAGCCATGCATAGGTACACACAGCACACACTTTGCAGTTCATAAACCACTTTCCTATAAATCCTTACATGCTCCTCTGTGGAATGATCTGTTGTAATCTTAACTTTGCACATGGAGGTACAACTGAAGCACAGAATGAATTAAAAGAAAATCACAAAGCCTCCAAAGACTTGACTCTGGCTTTAAAGTCTCAATCCCATGGTTTTTGCTATATTTTTTTTAAAAAAAGTTCTCTCTCACTATGTGGCTCTAACTGGTCTAAAATTCCCCATGTAGACTAGGCTGGCCTTGAACTCATGGAGTTCTATCTGCCTCTGTCACCTAAGCACTGTGTTTAAAGTCATGTGCCATCACACCTGGCTACATTCTTTGGTTTATAGTATCTTTCCTCCTGCAGAAAAGGTATTTTTTAGGCAGGAGCCATCTCACTTGGATTTCTCCAGATGTTGTTATGCTAGTTAGAACAAAGAAACCAGAAGGGACCTATAAGGAAAGGGCAGCAGCGGACTATTTAGAGATTCTGTGTTTTAACGTTTATGCATTTCCTCTGAGCCCAGGTCATCATAGACTTATCAACAATTCTGATGCATAGTCAGTCTATCATCCTCCACTTTCCTGAAGACAGTAATCTCTTCAACTCGTTTAAGGAACTGTCTGATTCCAGATTTTTTTTTTTTCTGAAGCATGCTTTCCTATCACCTTAGATGCCTCTGCTTCTATTTCTGCTGCTTTTTAGTAGCAGACCCTTAGCAAGGCTAATATGGAGTACTCTGAACATCTGCAATCAGCTTAGAAATCAGCAATATGGGAAGGAAGGTCCTGGCCCAGGAGTTAGGACAGAAAGGGAAGAGCTGGCATGTTGTAAGAGAGAAGACAGCTATGGACTTGGGGTCTTAGAGGTGGATCACCTTGGTTCTTCCAGCACACCCTGATACAACAGAGAAGCAGAGTGGGTTGTGTAAAAATCTGCCCCAGTTCTGAGTGCCCAAGAAAGTTCTTCCCTTCCACTGGCCCATAGTGGATGCAATGAGCCATCACTTTGCACAGCCATCAGATTCTCACAGTGGAAGAACAGAAATCCAACTGGCTCCAAAATATTACACTTTCTCCTCCTTTCCAGATGCTCAGGAGAGTTTAAATAAGCAGCCCCAGGCATTACTTTGCAGTGTCCATAGGCCTCAGATTGGCGAGTACATGTGGATGAATTATTTTGAGCGAGTCAGAATGCAATTATTTCATTTTCCTTCCAATTCTGAATTGTTGATGTTTAGAAATAAATTGCTCCCGGTGCTTCTGATTTATAAGGACAAAATGTGAATGCAGAAAACAGGTTCAGTGGAGTGATTTGAATTTCCATTACAATTACAGTTCTTTTCAACCATATGATTCTGTGCTTTCCTCTCGGATGCATCAACCTGATGCTGACTGTGCATGGATGCTGATGCTTACATTGCCCTCAGCATCCGCATCACATAGGCCCAGCTGCCATAGGCCACTGGATAGATTAGAACTAAGCTTCCCAGTAAGCCACTAATAAAACTAGAGTGCCCTGATCCCATCAGGGCTGGCTTCTGGGGCTCAACAGAGGGGGCGGGTAGTAAGCTCAGCCTCATAGACAAGTGGAGGCGTGTGGTGTCTGCAGATAGTAGTCTAGGGGGAGCCCAAACACTGACCAGCAGATTCTTCCAACCACACACAGCCATGTCAGCAAATCTAGGAAGATCAGTTAATTCTCTGTGCCAGATGTGCTGAGATCTCAGTGCATGTGATACCACAGTGCCAAGAGATAAGGTTATTGTTGTTGGTTTATTTTACATATGTGAAACCGAGCCTTGATGAAGTCACCAAGTGATGGAGGCAAAGTCTAAACTGAAATTAACTCAATACTCAGAACCCAATTTCCTATTCCCCTAATACTGAAGCCCTTGAATTTCATGACAGAAGGGTCAGGAAGTTAAGCAATACCCCAGACCTCTGCTCTGACAACTCCAAGTGCTCATAGATGTATGCTTCAGGGCGTCCCTGCAGCTAGGGAGATGGTTCAGCAGCTAGGAGCCCTTGCTACACTTACAAGGGATCTGAACTTGATTCATGACCACTCAGGACCATCTGTAACTCCAGGTTCTGGGTATCCAACACCCTCTTCTAACCTCTCTAGGTACCTGCATTCATGTGTGTGCTTGAATACATACACACTTCTAAAAATATAAAAAATCCAAATCAAATGATGTTCTCTCTCCCATTCCTAGAGGACCTACTCCTGAAAAACATCCAGGGAATTTGAGAGGAATCTGCCTTCCTTGCCCCACCTAGGAGATTATCCTTCCCATTCTGCTGCTCCATGCTAGGCCCCAGTAAGGGCAGCTCCTGTCTCCAGTCCTAGCGCTCTGCTCACAGGTTATAGATACTACACACTCTAAATCGCAATCATGCTCAGAGCTAGCAAGAGAGGACAGTGCTACTTGGCAGGGGGTGTGGTTGCTCCAGTTTCTTAAGAGCCTTCTTACCCATTGAGGTCCACTAGTGCTCCAGGCAATGGAGGAGAGGAACCTTAGGGCTCCTCTGGAGATGCTAGAGGAAGCAGATGGCACTGCATCAGCAACGCATTCTGCTTAAGGCAAAGGTTGCCTCATCACCCCTAGCTGGGATACCCCTCCTGCAGCAATCCAAAATCTCCCCATAGATTCAACGATACATGTACAGTGGGCAGTGGGACAGAACCAACAGAATTCATTCTTTCCATTCAGAGCAATCACTAACCTTGAATTCTTGGCTCAGCACGGACTGAAACCAGGAAGCTAAGGCACAAACATAGACTCTACCAGGCCTGGCTTTTAATCTGAGTGATGGGGATCCGAACTCAGGTCCGCAAGCTTGTGTGATGAGCACTTATCCTACTTAGCCATCTCCTCAGCCCTTTTGTTTTGAAGGACCCTGGGTTCTAGGGCTTGACCCAGGTATTCAGTTCAGGTATTCAGCAGAGCACCCCCCCCCAATGAGAACAAGGAACTAAAGTCTGTCCCAGGAAACAGAGTGACCCAGCCCAGATAGCTGTAATCAATTCAGATAGGACATAATGGTCTGGTCGAACCTGTGATTAAAATACCTGATGTCTAACGTAACTTGGAATTCCTTTACCCACCCAGACATCTGGCCCGACCAGATGACTTCACCCTGGAAGACCCCCGCTCCCCCGCCCTGGTAGAACTGCCCTAGAAAAGGCCTGCGAGCCTTAGACTCCAGATCGCTAGCTTCCCCTTTTGCTGGTGACACACGGGCCCGTGTTCATTAAAGCTTCTTTTTGCTACCCGATATCGGAGTGAAGCTCTCTGTTTTGGGGCGCTGACTCTAACAGTTTTTAATGTATAATCAATCAGATTCTTCTTAATCTTTCTCTGGCCCCATTCCTGATGCTCCTCCAGTCACTTCTAGAGAAGAATTTGTGTTCAGGATGAAGTTTGGATGTGTTCACAAATACAAAGCCTGTCCTTCCCATCCCCAGGATACCAAAGCGTCCCAGTGAAAGGTTAGTCTAAATAACTAATTAAAAGAAGACAGGATTGCAGAGTACCTTATTATTGGCTGAATAAAAAGTGAAATAACCAGACATGATAATAGTTCAGCATGAAAAACGTGCTGTCATTTTTGATTCATGTTTTTCTTAATACCAGTGTGAGCCTTTGCCTGGGGTGGAAAGGAGTCAGTAGCACAGAGGCTGGGCAGGCCTGCAGTGGCTGATGTACCTCGCCTAAGAACTGGCTCTCTCTAGGTACTGGTGGGTTGAGCAGCTTTGTAATTAATGTTTTTAATTAATAGACTTTGTTTCTTAGAGTAGGTTTAGGTGTATAGGAAAATTGAACAGAAATTGCAAACGATCCCCACACACTCTTCCCCTTCGCTTCCCCATCCCATTTCTCCCATAATTAACATCTTGCATGAGTGTGGTATACTTGTTACCACTGGCAAACCAAGACCATGTTGTTATCATTAAATAAACACAATTATTAATTACAGTCCCTGCTTGACATTAGAGTTCATCTCATTGCATATTCCGTGTGTTTGGACAAGTGTATTAGATAAGAGCATTATACATTATCACAGTGCCAGCACCTAAACACTCCTGTGCCACTCTGTTCCCATCCCATTTCTTCCTGTATCTAACCTCCGGCAACCATGGGTCTTTTTGCATTTATGAAGTTTAGTACTTTCCAGAATATGGCATAGGTGAAGTCAATGAACATTTATTTGACTTTGGAAATTTTTAGTACTACATTTAGTGCCATGAATTTGTTTCTTCTGTGTACTTTGAAAACTGAGTAGTTCACTTCTTTCCATTGCTGAGTAGTATTTCTCTACATGGACAAACCACTGTCAGTTTTTCTAGTCTACTGAAGGACTTCTCAGCGAATTCCAGTTCCTTTGTTAATCATGTGGAAATTTGTTATAAGCATTCACATCAGGCTTGCAAGTAGAGACAAAGTTTCAAGTCCTTTGGATAAATACTGAAGATTATTATTGCAGGGTCTATGTTTATAAGAAATCTCCAGATTACCTTTCAAGTATCTAGTCCCCATTGTCCCACATCCTTACTGGCACTGAGCTCTGGAAACCTTAAGAAACGCACAGTTTCACATGTTTTTACAACCTCGGTTATTTGACACTTCCATGTGTATATTCTTTCATGGGATCTTTGTTACCATCTAAAAGCCATATTTGATAGATGAGGAAACTGGAGGTCTCCCAGGATGACACACAAGTGTCAGTCAACACACGTGATGGTAGAAGGAAAGAACTGACAGCACAATCATTGTCTTCTGACCTCCACATATGCACATGGCATGTTCATGCATATGCACACACAAATCAATCATTATTTTAAACGCATTCTTTTTAACTATATTGTTATTTCTAGATTTTTAACCAGCCACTGTGGAACCCTAGGCCTTGGCAGAGAGTAATGAGAGATTATGTGTATGTCTGAAAGTAGGATTGCTGCCCCTGAGCACCAAGAGCCTCTGTCCATTCTAGTAAACTGTGCTCCACTTGATCATTCACACATTACCCATACTTAATTCTCAGCCTCTGGTGAGACATGTCATCTCTGAAATTCCTCCCTTCTGCTCTCAGGAAAGACTTTCTTGGTCTTTCACTGGTTCTCTGACTGTTAGAGGTTAGTGTCACCCATTTGGCACTAGCCCAGGCTCTTGAGCTTCTCTCTGGATCCTCTGGTGACAGCTGAGGTTGGTGTGTCCACTGTTAACCATCCATCTTCCTCTCCTTCCTGCCTGATTCAACAGACTCTTGATTCACCCAAGGAGCTTAGAGGAATCTAAGTGAGCACATTATCCCTTCCTCCCTGCCTTTCTTATCCACACAGACAGAGACTCCCTGCACTGTGGTTTTCTGTACAGGAATTTTGAGAATCCTTTACCTGCTGTGACTGAATGAAACAACCTTTAACTATCTCATTAAAAATTCACTTCCTTTCCTTTGTTGCTGCTACACTGTATCAATGAACCTCATGTATTGGGGTAGGCAAGGGTAAGAAGCTAAAATCACACCCATTTGCAAGTGTAGAATACTGAACACTTTAATTTTACTGTGCAATATTTGAAACATTCCAAAAGAGTGGGCTCGGCCCAAATGTAAGCCAGCAGCCAAGCGGCCGTGTGTGAACCCATGTAAGAAATGGAATGTGTCCTCACCAGCCTCATCACCCGCCTCTACTCAATGTGAGGCTTTTCTTATTTCTCCTCTTCTCTTGCACCTTGTCCATAGTTTTATTTCACTTGTATATCCTCAGACAGGGCATTTTAGCTCTGCTTGTTCTGGAACTTTATGAAAACAAACTTAGATGTTAGAAAGTCCTTTGTAACTTGCCTTTTCCACTCGGTATGGTATTGAAGATTTATCTTGGGCTGTCATTAGTAGCACCATTCATAGCACTGTGTGCATATACCATGATTTATTTACCTATTCTCCTATTACTGGGAAATTAGGTCATGTTATAGCTTGAATATGAAATCCACTGGCTCAGGTGTTGAATGTTTGGTGCTCGGTTGGTGGCACTATTGGGGAGGTTTGAGAAACTAGAAGATGGGAGCTACATGGAGGAAATGAGGCATGGGGGTATGTCTTCCAAGGTTATACCTGATCCCCAGCCCCTGCTCACTGTTTCCTGTTCCCCACTTAACATTGAACACTCCCCTCTTCCATACATTCCAGCCGCCATGTTTTTCTGCTCCACAAGGAACTAAGAAGCACAAAGTTAACTGAGCACAGACAAGGCTGTCAGAAATCATGAGACAAATGTTTCCATCAGACATTTTGTCATAGTGATGTACAGGCAATAATACTAGTCAGACACAGTGTGGAACTATTACGAACAGTACTGCAGTGTGATACTGTGTAGGTCCTGAGCATGAGGTCTCATGCCTGGAGGAGTCACTGCATCATTGAAGATGTAAGGCCCACAGTCTGATGGAGAGGAATGGTCAAGAAAATGAGTCATAGCATCAAAGTGCCTGTCTCTCAGTCAGGCTTTGCCACTGACCAGCTGTGTGAGTTGGGAAAAATTATTAACATCACTAAATCTCTACTTTAGCCACTATAGGATGAGGATGATGATTGTGTCTGAATAAAATAAGAGCAATTTTCCCTCACCACTTGTGAGTTCAGCTGCTACTCACATATACCCCCATGGCAAAGCCATACATCCCTTTGTATAGCAAAGCTTGGCTGCAGCCACTCATTTTCAGAAGCACCTTATAAACTCATTTCTTCTGGAATTAGGTTAGGAAAGGGTCACAGATCTGCATGATATGTACAATTTTCTGCAAATCCTATAAAAATCAGAAGTGGACAGACTTTCGTATTTTAAAGCTGAGGCTGAGATGAAGCTCCCAGGAGCAGAGCCTGGTGACTTGATCGCTTGCTGTGTCAGCTGGGACCGGTGATGACAAATTGTGGTTTTGATTGTAACACCTGCCCTCCTCTCTGAATTTAATACCACGACTATTTCCCATCTCATCAGGTCAACAAATACCAATCAGTTGTGTGTGCAGGCCCCAGAATGTACTCTTTTCTCAATGAAAGGCTTCCTAAAAACAGAGCTTTTCTGAGTCACTCGGGCAGCACTCAGGAGGCAATTTCTGGTCTTTTGTTAGCAAACATGCGTCTTCCTTTCCCATCCTAACAGAAGAAAAAGGCCATTTAAGGGGTGCGTGTTGTTTTTTGTATTTCCCTTCCATGACCTAAGAAGCGACCTTATTCTTGTTTGCATTCTTATTTGCATGTCTCCTTTCCCACTCACCATGCTCAATCTACTGTCTTATTCGTATTTTGTAGAAGAACACAGGCCATGTGGAAGCAGACGCAATACACATTATTCTTGGTCGCGATGTTCCCATCCATCATTGGCTCTTCCAGAAGCTAGACTAGGAGATTGCAGAAAATCCAGGTGATGGTAAAGGTAGCCACAGGAACAGAGATGATGGGAGCAAGGTATACCACACCCAAGGCAGCAGCTGGTCCTCACCATTGCGATCAGCCATTCATTCAGGCTTGGCAAAGCTGAGATCATGCTTGAATTGACTTTCCCCCTGACTTCTCTGTGTTCATTTCCTCCCACTGGGACATTTGCTGCTAAGGGAGACATAGGTCAAAGCAACAGGAGAAAGGCAACTGAGAAAGGACTGTTTTGGATAAATTTTTCTTAGTATGAACCTGTTGTAGGAGGTCTCCAACTCCTTACAGGCCAGAGGTCCGACCTGCCCTCGGGGGCTCTTCCCCCAAAAAATGACTCAGACACTTATATTAATTTCATCCTCTTTGGCCTATGTCTCAGGCACATTGCTAGCTAGATCTTTCATCTTAATTCAACCCATTTCTATTCATCTATATGGCCACATGGTCATGGTTTGGCTCACCTGGGACCTTACATATTTCTTCTTTGGCAGCAGGATCAGGCCTCTCTGACTTAGCATTCCTCCTACCTGAACCTCAGTTTTTCTGCCTACTTTGTCTACAGTGCCTGACACAGGCTGAAACAGTTCCTTTATTTACAGCATACAGACTAACATTTTCCTACCACATGAACTAAGCACTAATCTCATACTTAGTAGTGTGCTATTGGATACTGAGGATACTTCTGTGAGGACTTACAAGATGGCCCAATGAATAAATGTATGTGCTGTCAAGCCTCAGGACATGAGTTCAATCCAGACCACATACTGAAAGGAGAGACTGAATGCCACAAGTTATCCTCTGACCTCCACATGTACAATGTGGTACTTCTGTTTGTTCACGCCAACATAGATAAATAGATAGATAGATAGATAGATAGATAGATAGATAGATAGATAGATGGGTTGATGGGGGTATGGGTGGGGAAAGAATGAATTGGATGGATGGATAGATAGATAAATGACATTTTATGAATTGATAAAGATGGCTTAGTAATTAAAAGCACTGGCTTCTCTTCCAGAGAACCCAGGTTCAATTCCCTGACCCAAATAGTAGCCAATAACGCTATATAAATCCAGTCTCAGGGAATCTGATGCCATCTTCTGGACTGTATGAGAATAAGCCATGCACATGGTGTACAGACATACAGGCAGGCAAAAACGGCCGTATGCATAAAAAATAGTTACTCTATGAGTAATAGCTTATAACAATGTTTCATTTTATAGATCAAGGAACTGAGTATTGTGCTGATTTCCATTACCAATGTCACCATACACAGAAGAACTTGCTTCTCATCCACGGCCACATCCACAGAAGGCTCCACATCTGAGTAGATCTTTCCTTTCATTATCTACCCACTTTGTATCCCACCTATTTGCACAACAGATATTCAGACGTGAACAGAGTCTGTTAAATTCCTTGTGTGTGCCTGCCTAGAATCCAGTGCTGTTACTTGTTATCTCAGACAAAGGGTTAAGTGAACAAGACACATGAGGACAAATATGTAGGGTCAGGGCTGACCACTCCAGGGAAAAGGGTAGGAAGAATTAATGAGGACTGGAGGTTCAGAGAGTCAATAGTGTAAATACATCACCATTATTTAATAGCCCTGTGTTAAGTGCCTACTATGTGCCTGGGCTGCTGGGAACTGGAGGTACACTGAGGATGGGTATTTTTCGCTCCTGACACATGGAAGAGACAGATACATGTGTTCTAATTTTACTACAGGCATTGACAGATATATTGATAGCATATCATGGCAGCCAGAAGAGGAAGTGTAGCTCTGTTCATCACCACTCATGGGTTCATCTGCTGCTCAGATATACCTCAATATGTGGCCTGTATTCCTTGATAGGGATTGGCTGATAGGATGCCCAGTCTCATCCTCCTGGAAGAGGCTTAATAGATGGCTCTGCTGATGATAATAGTTATTCAGAATGCTGATCTTCTTCAAATGCAGGTCACAGCTTAAGGAGTAAAGTCTGCATACGAATTTGTCATTTCTCCTTGTTTATAATGCAGATGTGACATGCAGCTGCGTGTATGACTCCAGGTTGAACTATGACCATTTCCAGTTCCACACAGTCAGACCCCAGCAATCACACAGCCTTTGTGGCCAATGATAACAGAGAACTGGGGATGATGGATCTGGTGAGGTAAAGCAGGGTATTATCCCAGGAGCAGAGAAACTACAGCACAGTCTTGGAGAACAGAGTTCTTCTCCCCTTCCTCAAAGCAGACTTCTCAGAGGCTGCCTTAATGCTGACCTGACGGTATCTTGCCCGGAAAAGTCATCCTAAAGTATCCACATTCACTTGGATTCGTTTGGTAGGAATGTTTGCTAATGTGCAGAGCTCCTGTTAGGAAACCAACTTGTAAGGTGAGAAAAAGAACACAGCCTTGTCTAAGGCTCAAAGCCAATGGCACCTAACCCCACAGGAATGTACAAGGCAATTTGCACATCCTTTCTGAGGAGCACAGTGGCAGAGACCCCCAGACCAGCAACTTGATGCAGTGCTTAGTGAGACCAAGACGAATGTAAAAGTGGAGACTTACAGGACAGCTGGGAAGACGGCTTCCATGGAAGCAGAGAAGAGACAGTTAGAGAAAGCATCCGTCCATATTGTGCATTGGTCACTTTTGTCTGAATCCTAACTCCATCATGTTCTGTGGGAGGCAGGATGCTGCTGTGGCTGAAAGTATGGGCTGGCTCCCAGGCCTAAAGGCCGACTTTCTCATGCTGTTGCCACTTACTTGACCTCTCTCTGCTTAAATTTTTTTCATCTGAAAAATAGAAATAATAGCAGTAGCTGCCTAGCAAGGTCACTGGTACATAGAGTTCCTTGCACAGAGCATTTAACACATGAAACAGGAGGACTAGTCAGGAGGGCTGAGGGAGGAGAAGATGCACTGCAATGAACCACATCCACAGCTGGAAGACTATGTGAGGTGGAAGGGTGCCTTCTGTATGATGAGCTGAATTCTGACTGAAAGAATGGTGAGCTTGTGCACAAGGCCTGAACACAAAGCATCCATGCTTCACTGAGTAGTAGAAGGGGACAGAATTAACAAGAAGCAAGGTGACTACATGCCAGAGACTACCTGTCCAAACTGCATCCCTCCCCTAGAACTGAGGAACTGAGTGAACATTTACTTTCATTCAAAATTAATCTTGCCTGGACAAAAGTAGACAATCATCTTTTTGCTCTAGTAAAAAACAATTTAAAAAAATGGGCGGAAAAGGAGTTTGCCTAACGTTTAGATCTGACTTCCTCTGCTTTGGCAGGAAAGGCAATATTAGGAAGGTTCTTCTGTGTTTGGGGTGTGTTTATGCTGATTTGGGGATGAAGTTTATTCTGCTGGCTTCAGCATCTGGCAAGGCTTTAAGTTGTGTGTATAACAAACGCTACAAGTTACTGCCTCTTGTAATACTCATTGTGCACTCCCCCAGGTAAAGGTCGTTTCTTTGCGGTTCTGAGTTACAATACAAAGAATCATAAATCGAGGACTGCAGGGGTGATGATGCCTACCCAACTGGATGCTGGTTGGCTCCATAACCTTCTCCTTGTCTCATCCATTCCTCAACTGTTCTCTCCTGTGAGCAGCCTTCCTGGCTGGGCAAAAATTATGTTAAGCTCATACCCCTCCTGATACACGACTGCCCCTTCAGGTGTTATCTCTTTCCTCACATTAATACAGGCAAAAGACCAAAGCCACCATCTTCCATCACCTGTGACAATTTCCCTCTAGATTTGATGAGGGTATCCAGACACAGCCATCAGCACCCCCCCTTACCTTCCTACCCCTGCCAGGCATACAGCCACTGACTAAAGCCCAGCTCTGTTATATTTCCTCCTCACCTGGCTACCAGAAGCTCCAGCACTATTAAGGACTCAAACCAGGGCTTCCTCCAAAGTACCTCTAAACTGTGCCAGACCAACCCCACCAGAGATCCAGAGAGCTACCCAAGGACACCTGGGTTGGGGCACTGGCAGAGAGCTAAGTGGAGCATGTGCTACCTGGCTGCAGTCTATGATCAGCATGCAAGTCTGGGATGACCTTTCTCTTAATCAGACAAAGTTTCAGTCACTTTCATAAAGAGAAGACCCCAAGCCTGATGCTAGAGGAAGAGGTGTCTCCCTGCATTAGAGCTCACTGTACCAACCTTCCTCCAGCTGTGTTTCTTTTAATGTTATTAATTTTTATTAAGGTTCTTTTATTATTGATGACTATTATTATGTTTTTCTACAAGGATAATAGAACCCTGTTCTACCATTCATACACTTTGGGGGACAGGATTTGACACAGGTTAAAAATGATTTTTCCATTAAAATGTAATATTACCACATCTAAAAACAATCTGGAAACCAGAGAAAAGAAAAACAGAATCCATCCTGATTCTACCAGGTCTAACACAAACACTGTTAGCATTTTAGGGACTCTCCTATGAGTCTTTATCTTATGCATATTTTAACAGGGTAGTAATTATCTCTACTTACATTTTTATCTTTATTTTTTACTTAGTATAGTTATCATATGCAATTTCCATATTACGTAATTCTCATAAATGATCATTTCAATGATTCCATAATATTCTATAAAGTCTCTGAACCATAATTTATTTAACCATTTCTCAACTGTTGAATATTTTGGCTGTTTGCAGTTGTGCTATAGAATGTGATTTTTTTGTTGTTGTTGTTATTTGGATTGGTTTTTTGTTTGTTTGTTTTTGCTGTTGTTTTTTTTTTCTATTAGAACAGACTTTCAAAATGCAGAATTATATAGCAAAATGGGGCAGATATTTTGGGCTATGGGTACTCCCTAGCAGTGGCTGTCCAATCTAACCATATGTATTTTTTAATGTTTGGGAGAGAGTGAACACTTAATGAACAATGCAGGGACAAATGAGATTTCTTCTATGCTGCCTATGCTGGAAGCTTCAGATAAACATGTACCATAGCATTTTTTTTTTGTTAGACTGAAAAGCAGAAAATTAATTCCATATGTATCTCAAAATGCTTGTTCTGCTCTGTGGAAAGGTTGCTATAAAGAAAGAAACCAGTGAGCCAGGTGCACTGAGACACAAATAATAATGAAATGCTGCTCCCTGGGGGCAATATTTTGGAGAGACCCTCCCTTTGGCCACCATAATCCCCAACACCTTGTGCTTCAGGAGAATTCGGAAGAATGTGCTGTAAAACCACCGTCCTGCTTTGTCCTTGAGGGCATATGTAACTTGAAGACATTCTATTCCCTTAGGGTGCTTCCTTTCTTGCACATAGCTAGAAAATGTAGACTATGCCTTCCAGCTTCAGAAGGCCCTGCACCTGAAAATGAGGCTACTAACCAAATAATGGGGCTTCTCCCAACACAGGCATTCTCTCCATGGCTGACCCATTCATAAGCAACCGCCTGCACTTTCAGAAGAAATTAGTTCAGGTACAAAAAAAAATCTCTAGGTTAAATGGTGAGAGATGGTCAATTTGGCTTTGGGCTGCCACCCAGAGTTGTGAAGGTGGTTGAGATTGGAAGGCACATGGGGACAGGTACCCAGTCTAGTAGCCAAGTCATACATTGTACCTTTAGGTGTCTACCACCGCCACCCCTCCTTTTCCTTCTCCATCTCCTCCTCTTCCTCTTCTTGGAGTATCATTTAAAAATATCTTGGTCTCTGAGAATAGCTTTATATTTTCAGAAAAAAATCCTGAAGTTCTCATACACCTCACATGGGCTCTCTCTTACTGTTAATACTCTTTGCCTATGGTGCATTTATCACAATTTAAAACCCAGTATTAGTGCACTATTATCAAGTCTATACCTTACTGTGATTGGCTAGTCTTTACATAAAGTCTTTGCATTATCTCATACATGTGTGCCACCCACATGCCTATCTTTTGGCCTTGCCCTTGACCTTTTAGCAAAGGTGATGTGCATCTGATCTCCCCACTACCAAGTTTTCTATTCTCCCCACTTTCGACACTGCATTTTTAGAAGGCAATCACTGTGTGACCACACTCACACTAGGAATTCCTGTTCTGCTCCTTTAAGAGAAAGGAATTACACAAATCATTTGGATTTTTTGTGCAATGATAGCTTATTTTCCTTTTTGTTATTTTGTGTAGTTTTTCAAGATTTCTTTTATGTCTCTCCTGGGGTGTATGTGTCCATGAAGACCAGAAGAGTGCGTCAGACACCCTGAACCTGGAGTTATAGGCAGTTGTTAGCTGCCTGATGTGGACCCTATAAACCTAAATTAGAGTCCTCTGCAAGAGCTTTGGGTTCTCTTCCTGCTGAGCCAGATCTCTGTCCTTGTCCCTTCATTTAAAAAAATTACTTATTTATTTATCCAATCATTTATTTAGCCCCCCAAAAAATAAATCCGTGTGTTGGGCGTATGCCATTGTGATTGGGATTATTTGTCAGAAAAGCCTTATTTTAGACTCAACCACTACATCTTTAGCCATGAAAGCTCTTCTCCTGGCTTCTGTGTCCCTTTGGAAAAACCTCACCATCATAGGTCTTTATTCATTTTTTTAATGGAGCTTATTATGGATTGAATTATATTTTCCAAACCCAGTGTGTTGAAAATCTAAACCATGATGCCTCAGAATGTGAATTTAATTGAAAAATGTCTGCTACAGATGTAACTAGTTCCAATTTAGTCACAGTGGAGTAAGATAGGATGTTAATCCAAAATCACTGGTGTCCTTAAGAGCTGACACACCCAGGGAGAAGATGATGATGGCAGAGACAAATATCAGACTGACTCAGCTCCACAAAGAAATTCCACAGAGTGTTAAATGCTGCCTGAAGAACACCTCAAAGTAGGATGAGGTAGTGTAGGCTCCCCACCCATAGTCTCAGAGGAAGCCTGGCTTTCTGATGCCTTAATCTTAGTCTTCTACCCTGCAGAACTATGAGAAAATGCATTGCTATTTTTGCAAGTTGCCTGCTTGGCTGTAATTCACTTCAGGAGACCTAGGAACAAAAGCCAGGCACCTTCTCACACAGCCACGGGCTCTGTGTGTATGACAATGTAAGATGCCCAGCATCTTCCTGTATACTTCTTGCAGTGGTCACAGAATGTAGTCTTTTCTCAAGGAGCACTGATTATTTTTTATATATATATTATAAACCCAAATCTGGAATTCAGGAATGCTTGTTGCTGTAAGAGTGCTGATGCTTCCAGGCTTTGTCAGGAGACAGAGCAAGGAATTACATATGTGCACACTGGCCTCACGCGCACGCCCACCTCTAAATACGCCCATCTATATTCAGCTAAACATAAGTTCATCCTGATGTCTCCATCTCCCAGTCCATTACCACATGGATCCTTCTAGTGGTCTCCTTTTGCTTTTCTGAAACTTCCCACTCTCACCATCTGCCATGCATCCACTTAGTCGGCCAGTTCCTGTGCACCTGCGTAGCAGACAGTATTCTTTTCTAATTCGTACCAAAAAAGTGCTTTATGGTAGCCTAGCAGCGCCCTGATGTCCACACACCCAAGTTCCAAGACCTGCCTTGTTTTCCTCCCCTTCTCTAAAACCTAAACCTCCTCTTAAGAAAGGGTCTGTTATCTGTTATCGGTTTCTTTGTATCAGTCTGAGCAAGCTCGACCAAGCCACAGGAACAACGAGACACCAAAGTCTCACAGAGCTTTGCACAGTAAAGCTTTATTTCTCATTCACATGACAGGTCATGTAGGCAGGCTTCCCCCACATTCAGCTTTCTTATTTTGAACTGTAGCCTCCAGAGCAGGAGCAGAAGGAGAGATCCCTGATGGATGGTACAGGGTTGTGTTATAGAGCCGGGCTCAGAAGTCATTTCTTATTTCCTCAGCAGGCATGCCAGTGGTCAGGACAGGGTTACAGCTTGATCCTAGCTGATAGGCAGGTGGAATCAGTGCTCTTCCTTGGAGCTCAGGGTGGACAGCCACGTGTCAGGCTCATAGCATCGTCTTTTACATCTCAGACTTCACATGAACTGCAATCCATGGGCTAACATCCCCCAAATTATTTTTGTTTTAAATCTTAACTTTGTTACAAATGGTCTTCTTTTAAAATAAAGAAAAATTTTAATATCTGTAGCCAGAGGGGAAAAAAGAGAAAGAGAAGTTCAATGGAAGTTTTAGTATCTCCTCTTGAAAATCTATGTCGTTAGCGCCTCCTTCTACCCGTGCCAGACCATTTCTGATTTAAGTTTTAAAAAGCTTATCCGCTTGCAGAAGAGGTCCACGTCCCCCCATCCTCCCCCTCAGCTACTAAATCCAAGTAGGTGAGCTTGGTGGTCTGAGGGGGCCCTCGGTGCCCTTGAATGACATACGGGCCAAAGAGAGGCAAGAAGCACTGATGGAGGGCAGGCACTCCAAAAGGTGTCTGATGCTATCAGGATAGTTAATGCTTTGAATAGCAAAGAAAGGCACCTCATTCTTCTGAGAAGTTAATATCAGAAGGAAACTTACAAACAAGGCCCACATAATGTTTTAATGACACAGCAGCAATGTTTAGGGTAATTTAACACCGGCAAGGAAAAACATGACATAAAATTGAATGCACAGTCTGATTTCACTCTCTAATATACGATGAACCAAGAAAGCAGAATATAGCACGATATTAACAGTGTTTTTCTCTGGGTGGTGGAATAATGGGTGGTTTGAATTATCTTGTTTAGACTTGTGTGTGTGTTTTCCAAGCTTTCTATAATGAGTATACATGACTTCTGTAATCAGAAAAGGAACACTGAGAGGAAAAAAAATTGTTTAAAGTATCCAATCCAGTTCACCTCCCATTGTAGGGATAAGGAAACTAATGTGCAGAGAGACCAGGCGATTTGTACAACAGCATGTCATTATTAACTTGAAAGGTCAGGAGCCAAGGCTCTTGCAGAGTTGATTCTTCCCCACAGCTCCCTTAAAGTCTGGCAGCTTGATATAGCTAAGCCTCTATCTTATGGGAAATATCACCCAACTCACATCATCCTCTTATCCTGACCCTACGCTCCTGGAGCAAGCAGCACTTCCCCAGTATGCCTTGCATTGCAGCCCAGATGTCTGGTAACTCATAACCACCAGCTATGGAGAGAAAGAAACAGCAAGAGTTTCTTTAGCATATGTCATTATGCTGGAACTTAGAGCTCACTGAAACCCAGTAGTGAGAATGAGACAGTAATGATGGACAGAGCTGGCAAGCCTTTAAACTCAAGGCAAACAGAAATGTAAGGCTGTTTCATCCCATTTTGTGGATGAAGAGACTCAGACATGCTCAGACTGCCTATGGCAGAGCTAAGGGAGACTTACCTCAGGCTCTCTATCCTGAGGCCCATGCCTAAGCTTATACCTGAGCATCATCCCTATGCTACCAAGAATCTGGCACTAATTAAAAGGCCATGGTGTATTTGTTGACTTCTCAGACAGACCCCAACTGGATCCTAATCTCGAGATTGCAGCCGGCTCTCCTACTAAGCCCCAGATCCACCCGTTACCCTCACACAGGTGGCTTGTCCTGTGTTCTGAGGTGATGAATCTGTTGCCAGATGTAGACATCTGGGCTCTTCTGGGTCCCTGCTTACCTTTGCACAGGACATTCCTCCAAGCCTGCTGGCCTGTCAGGAAGCTGCTCTGAGAAGATGTATACTGATGAGGAATTTCAGCCCCCAAATTCATTTTTCAAAGAAGTCAAGCAAAGCTGGTGATTTATCCTCTGTCACTCTGATCCTAGCATATGTTCCACATCAGGTAAGTGAGATAGAAGGGATGGTTCAGCAAACATTAAGTTAAAAGAAACCCTGTCAGGCTCTCCCTCGAAGAGCTGGTTTTTATTTAAAGGCACAAAGTAATTAATTACGTTGAGTAAAAAGCTAAGGCTGTCTCCTCCACCGCCCTTCTTCGTATTCAGCAAAAGATGCTCTCCTGACACAGTCACTGTGCACACACCCACACTCGCTCTTGGATGATGTGACTCCCACATTTCCTTCCATTGTATCAGCAAGCATTCTCCCTGCTTTCTTTCCATTTCCCTTGCTGCCTAGCCCTCCCTGCGTTTCTGCTTTCCTCCAGCTCTTATACTCCATCACCTACACACACATTCCTTTTCTAGCTCCACAAGTACAGATCTTTCTTCTACGCAGAGCAGGGGTTTCTTGTCCACTCCAGGAAGGGATGTAGTACTGCCTTGTTCTCCCCATTGCTTGTAGAGCTGGTGACATGGCAGTGATTTTGCTTGATCCTAAGAAGGGCATATAATGGTATGTCATGAAGTGTGGGAAATCATTTGAAGACGAGAAGCCGTGATGACTAGTATGTTTGTTAGCAACAGTAACACTGTGGACAGAACCCTACAGATGGATGGACAAATGAGAGGCAGGGAGGGATGGAGAAAAAGTAGCATCATCATTTCATTCAGACATGCAGAAAACACTTGCTTAGCACCTACTTGGTGCTTCAATGCTTGGTGCCAGGCATTGAAAAAGATGAACAGGAATAACCCAAGGCTCTGTTTCTAAAGAGTCTGGCAAGGGAGACTCCCATGCAAACAATAACTACAACCCAATGGGAGATGTATTCTAAATAGCGATTAGGTAAGATTTTTCAGGAATACTCAAGGACAAATTTGCATTGTTTGAGTCAGGTAGGTAGAAAAAGCTGCCCAACTGCATTTTCTAAGAGACAATTTTTATAAATAAACAAGATATGAAAGGAAGTAAAGACATTTCAAGGATAAAGCTTATCCCTTTGCTAAAGGATAGAAGGCTAAAGGGATAGATCTTGCTGGGACACCCACTGGCAGTGCTGGCTGGGGCACGGGTGAGCATAGAGCCTATAAGAGATGGAGCTGGTCTCTGGACTGACCTTGGGGCTTTAGAAGCTTTACTGTCCAGCTCTTAGTATTCAAGGGCAGACAGTAACTGAAGGTATTCAAGCAAGGAAGTGACATGCTCCATCTTGGAGTCTTGAAAAATCATCTGGTACTCGTATAAATTAGTGTGTTGGTTTTCAAGACAGCAAATTGGAGGCAGCTACCAAAATAAGGGAAAAAACTAACACAGAGCAGCAATCGTGGGTGGGGATGGTAGTGGCTCTGTTCCAGTCTCTGCCATCTTCCAGGCACCATGCTGCTGGTAACTATAATTCCTGATGGGTGTGTTTAGAAGCATTATAATTGCATGATTCATCACACCAATATGAGCTGCACACACCTGTTAGCTGCTGGTACAACAAACTGTAATTCTTCTGTACTAGAGTCATGGGCATAGGTCATGGGGTGGAGTGAAAATGGGTAATTTTATGTTTTTGTATAGAAGGTCTAACATGGCACTCACTGCTGGGGAGGGAGAATGTTCACTGATACAACCATTCTGGAGAGCCACGTGCTTGCACTCTTCAAAAACGGCAAAATACACATTTATTTTTGCTCCTGCAATTCCTACTAGACAGGAAAAATTAGAGATATGAGCAAAGATTTTACTAGCAGGGTATTTATCATAGGACTGTTGTCTCAGTAAAAATATAAACATAATACAAATTCTAACAATTGAGGAGTGCTTTAATGCTTTACAGCACAACTATACGGCCGTCTGGTTTGCAGCCATTAAATGCTATGGAGTGGAAGTGTATTTATAGATATGGAAAGATGTTCACACTGACAGAGCCCCCTTTCAAAGATGCAGCTTAAATAAAAATGGGTGATTGCTATGCAAACATGACTTCAGGACAAATCTCCTGGCCTACCTCTACACTAGTTTCCAATATATTGCAAGTGATTAGAAGCTGAGTGCCAAGCAACATGTACATATGAACTCATTTTAATTAAAGGAAAAAATATGTGTGTGCGAACCTCATGAATACGCAGCCTCAGCAAAAGTGGCAGGGAGAACGAGGTGTTAAGTACATTTTTCACCGGGCAGAGAGATCATCAGGGCAAAGCAGTTTTATTTGATTCTCTTGCCTCATCTGTAGTTTTTCTTTCTTTTTTGTTCTATAATGAGCATGTTTCTTACATACCAGGAAGCAAGGGACAGAGTCCTTATCAGACCAATAGGTTGGCTGCCTCCTGTCATGCCATTCGTTCAAGCCCTGACCCGATGTGTCCCATGGAAAGTGCTGGGGATGCAAGGAAGAGCAAACTTAGCTCTTGTCCACACAGATTTCACAATCTAACAGGAAGGCTAATCTGCAGGCTAATTACTGCCCAAGGTGAGAGTTGGACCAGTGCACAGCTAACCTCTTCTGTAGGAGATAAAACCTGACTTGATCTGGGTTGCTATGACTATGCTCTCTGCAGGAGCTTAGTCCCATTTGACAGTGAGAATGATACGGGGAAGATCACCGCACTGGAGTCCCTACTCAGAAAACCTCTGTAGTCTGTGGAGCAAAACCTGGTCATTTACATATGACCCTTCTCTCCCTGATTTCAGCCCTCTTTCCTGCTTTATCTCTATGATCTCCTCATTAACTCCATATTCCCACTTCAAATTGAGCTGCCACAGTCCCAGAGACTTTTTAAAGACTTTGGGTTAGTCTGGTTAGTTTGCTTTCTGTTTCCTTACTGAAAATTCTGGGAGGCCCCGGAAGTAGATGTATGGTGATGTCCTGGAGACTTCAACTGCCCACAGCTGGCAGCGGACCAGTGTTTTCTAGGCTCCTCCAGTACAAAGCCTTATCCTAGGTGCTGAGGGATTCCGGGAGACACTGTGTTGTCACTCAGGGGTGATAGGGGAAGAAATCTGTACAATATCACACACTGGGTAAGTTAGCAAGAAAGGAGACTTGATAGGCTCACAGTCTCAGGTCAAGGTTAGAAGTTGCATGCAGTGGTGGACTTCATAGCTGGCAGAGGCCTGAGGGTACAAGGCATCACATGGCAGAGCAAGAAACATGCAGTACCCTGGGATTTTTTTTTTTTATCTAATCCTAGCAGTGATCTGTCCTGGGTTTCAATCCCTGTGACCTTACTTGATCTCATCACTTCCGCAAGCCCCACCTCAAAACATCATTGTCAGTTACCATCCTCTTAATACCACACAGTAGAGACTCTACCACAGCATACCTCCAAGAGGTGACAGCTGCATTCTCATTCATGCAATTTGATTTCTTTAACTCCAGTCCAGGATTTTTTGATGTCAATGCAGTTGACATTTTAGATCAGATCATTGGTGTGGAGGTACTTTGAATGAGAGAGAATGTTTGCAGCATCCTTGTTTGGCCTTAACTCACAGCAGCATCTTTGTGGTCAAGAAAATCAGAAACTTTGCAAGACATTTGCCAAACATCCCCTGAAGGTTAAAGTTGCCCCAGGTTGAGAGCTGACATAATCATGTAACCTGCAAAGGTCACTTAACATCTCTGTGCCTAAGTCCTTATCCAGAAAATTGGGACATGAAAATAGATGTGTGATGATGTCCTGAGGCTTTCATCTGCCCACAGCTGTTAGTGGAGCAGTATCTTGCTAGATGCTGAGGGCTTCAAGAAGGCATTGTGTTGTTGCTCTGAGGTGTCTGGGGAGGAAACCTGTCTACATCAGTTAGCAAGCAAGCCATGCATTGTGGAAACTAGGTGTAGCTCTGTGACTTTGAGAACCCCATCATTGCCATGCAACTCATGTGGTTCAGGATCTATGCAAAGAAGATGTTTTTCTCCTAACATGTGACACTCTGGAAAGTTCTTAGAGGACAGTGATGCTGCCTCTCACCAAGCCACCTGGAGCACCTATGGGTATATATCTAACTTCCCATCAACTTCTGAGAACCCTCACAGACACTGGGTCCTGAACTTCAGCTCTGCTCCAGCAGGCAGAGCATGGATAGAGGGATACTGCTGGCTGCCTGTGAGTCTCATTAACCTGGCTTTTCTGCACATGCTGCCATGGGTGAAGACAGCAAGGAGAGGCCCCATGAAGGAAATTAGATATTCTATAAGTAACCCTCTCTTCTCTTCTGCCACAGCTGGCCTCAAAGCTTTGGTCTGTCTCAGAGACATGCTCAACTAAAGTGTTTTCCCTGAGCTTTGGGAAGATACTCTGCTACTGGGTTACTCTAGAGCCTACTGTTACAGAAAGGACTCTTATCTCCATTAAGAGACCTTGGTTCATCTTCAGTGTTGGTCCAGCTACCAGTAAGACCCATTATAGACTGTTCTTGCAGTCAGCACCCTACATCAACACATCTTTGCTAAGATGTCTTTATGCTTCAGAGTATCATTTCATGCAACTCTGAGAAGAACTTTTAAAAGTTCTTATTCTGCCAAGAGAAAACTGTGCTCTATGGAGGTTGCATCACTTCCTTAAGGCAGACCTCATCCCCAAGTGTGTGGCTCCATCAGAAACATACACTCCATTCTCAGGTACTACAGTCCTCCATATGCACAGAAGAAACAAAGCCTGGTAGAAAGCAGAGTTGGCTTTGCAGTGGAAATAGAAGGAAAGTCACTTGTGGACAGGTCTGGCTTCCGTAGTCCAGGCAGATAGCTGGCAGAGTCTCTTTGGGAACCCTCAAAGTTAAGGTCACCATATACACCCCCCAAGCCAGGCATGGCTTCCTTGTGTGGATCTGAGGAAATGACTACAGTCTTCCTGGTGCTGGCTTGAGACCACCATTCATAACCTGGTCCTGAGGAACAAGAGTGATTGTCATCCATAGCATCAACAATTCTCACTTAGCCACAGGAGCAAGGCATCTCCTCATAACTCTTAAAGCCAAAAGAGAACAGGCTCACTGTCAATGTGCTATGGAAAGAAACCCATGCCTAGCTTGAGGAGACATGAGCTCAAATCCCCGTCTCTGCCCCACAACTTAATGCCCTGGTCTATTACTGTATACCCGAGTCATAGCTTCACACTGTGGCCAGGCATGGCAACACATGCCTTCAATCCGACCAGTGAGCAGATTGATATGGGAAAGTTCAGACTACAAGGACTTTCTAGGCTACACAGTGAGATTCTCCCTCAAATTAAAAGATCTACACTGTAGCTCATAAATATGAACAATAATCTTGTAATGATTTTTAAAATTTAATACAAACAACACTTCTACCTCTAAAACCTGAGTTAGGCTAGATAGTAACATTCTTACAGCATGTGAATGAGTTCTAGTACCTGCTACACAGAACATACTCTATTATTAAAGGCTATTTTTGAGTGCCTGCTGTGTGTCAAAAACACAGAAGTACCAGTGGTAAGCGGAGCCATGCTGGTCCTAAACCAGGTTGTTCACAGTCACTGGAAAGAATAGATGAGTGAAGCTGGGCAGAAGGGTGCCAAGGAAGTCCAGGGCTGTCTATGGAGGAGGAGAGGAGTAAATAGTCACGGGACTCACTTCACTCCGAGGGGTGGGCATCAGCTCCCCCCTCAAGGAGCTGCCAGCCTGGCTCCCTGAGCAAAGTTTACTGTACTGGAAATGTCCATGCTGGCAGGGAAGATATGCAACATGGTGCTTAAGTCGGTGGGGCTGGGGAGAATTCCATTTTGCTGCCGGGAACCCACTTCTAGCACATCTATCTGAATTTTTTAAATCGATGGACTCCTTAAGTGAGTGCATCTGGCGCACAGCTCCTTGTGCTGGCCTCCTATGGCTTGAATATTCTCTTGCAGAAAAACTGGGAGGTGGAATGCATTGATGTCTAAGAATGGGACGCTATGCTGTGTTTGGAGGGGGTATTTATTCAGCAGTTTCCCCAGCTGTTTAGGAGAGGTGAAGCCTTGTGGACGGCAGCATGTTGAGTGTCTGTTATTTTATTAAGATGATTTGTGTTTAGAAGTTCTGAGCTACTGCAGGGGTCCATTCTTGGGTGCTGTGATGAGCAGAAGCTTACAGGCAATGTCCAAGACTTGTTAAGGGGCAGACAGGAGCACTGATGTTAAAAATAGAGGTTTGCGGGAGTGGAGCCAGCAGGAGCCAGACTGTCAACTCAGTTTCCATTCAGAATACAGATCCAATTGGCTCAGAGGGTGGGTCAGTCCCTGAGAGCCCTGTCCTAGAGAACCCACCAGCCCAAGGGCTCTGCTGTCCACAGGAGACTCTTCCCAGGTGGCAGTGAGAGAAGTTGACAAGACTCCCTTACTCTGCCTCCACCCTGGAGAGGCACGGGCTCTGTGAACGCTGTAGTGGGATGCAGGAGTATGTGACGCAGTCTGCTGGCATCCCAACTACTTTCACAGCCTGTACACATACTGAATTGCTCTGACCTAGATATGAACTCACTAGGGGTAACTAAGGTAGCCATAAAAGACTCATTGGTCTTTATCCTCCTCCTGTACATGTTCTTTCCTGGGGCCCGTTTTCCTGCAGGTATAGGGTTAGGTGTCAAGGTCTATATCCCAGGCTCTACTTCCTATTTCTTCTTCATTGCTTGAGGTTTATACTTATTCTTCACATTGGCTTGAATATGAATGATATACAAGCATGCACAAACAAGCACTCCACAGTTTGGAAGCTCCCAAGAGGTACCTCCTATTCTTTCTCTGCAACTTTAGGGTCCATTCACTGTATCCCAAGGATTCCTGTCACTTCTTCCTTGAGTCAGAAACAATACACCATTCCTATTTTCCCATCATTTGTCTACACTCACTAGACACTGCCTGCCACATTCGATCTTACAGACTGTGAGTGTAAGATGAATAAGCTATGTGACTCCCACCCTCCATGTTACTTATAGGAATAGAACATGAACATAGTTACTAACACATGCACACATATATGACACCTTATACCTTTCTAAGCTATGGTGGAAGCTCCTGCCCTCTCCCATGTAAGATTCCCATTAAGTCCAAATTTTTGTTGTTATCTGTCATTCTAAATCTACCTCTAGATCTTTGGACCTTGAATGAGACAGAGATTTTCAGAAAGCCAAGACCAGTTGATTGTGTGCTATAACTTGAATCAAAAACATCCTCCCAAAGAGCTGTGTTAAGGGCCTGGTCTACATTGTGGCAGTATTGGCAGATGGTAGAACACTGGAGAAGAGGAGCATGGTGGGAGGCCATTAGGTCATTGGATGTGTGTCTCCAAAGAGAACTGAGTCTCCCTAGACCCTTCTGCTTCATGCCATTGCTCCCTAGCTCATGATACATGTATGTTTGCTCTAACATGATGCTATTATGTGCTCCCTCACCACCATGCCAAAACCTATGGGGCCTATTAATCATGGACTAAAACCTCCAAAACCATGAGCCAAGATAAACCTTTTTCCTTTATAAATTAATTAACTCAGTTGTTTGTTTACAGTAATTAAATACTGATTAGTAGAATGTTGTGTGTATATAAAGAGAGTTTGCTTTTAAGGAAGTTTCTCACACAATAGTGGAAACCAGTAAGTCTAAAATTTTGCAAGGCAGATCTATACTGGAGTCTCAGGAAGGAGCTAGTATCATAGTTTCAGTCTGAAGGCTGTTGACTGACAGAATTCCCTCTTGCTCTGCAGAGGTCAGTTCTGTTCTGTTCTGTCCACATTACAGGTGACATTCCATATCTTCTAATGCAAATGTTAGGCTACCCCAAAGCAGTACCTCAGAAATATTCAGAATTCTTGACCAAATGTCTGGGCTTCACAACCCAGTCAAGAAGAAATAGAAGTAATCAATCACAAGTATATTCAGTGTAGTGACTTTTTGGAGAACCTTAAAGCCCTTAGATGTTTGCCCAAGATCTAAGTCCCTCAAACATTGCATGGTACACTTCTCTACTTCTGAGGAGTTTCTCCATCAAGCCGACCTGTCTACCTGTAAGCATAAGAATTCTTGTGTATGGTGTGAATATTATGAGCCCTAACTCTAACCTGTGAAGAAATAGCTATGGGAGACCAAGAAATACACAGGGCAGAATAAGACTATACCACCATGGCTGCAGCCCAGGAGGTGAGTATGACTGTACCCTAAGATGCTAGTCTGACCTGCCCAAAGCATCCGACATTGAAGCAATGATAGAGAGAGACATACATAAAGGATACAGGTGCCTCTGAAAAGCACAAGTCAGTAGCCTTTCATTCACCTTTGCTCCTTCCTATTCTTCACTCTGTTCGATATGCCTCCAGCCCTGTGAGCCTCATTGAGTGATTCAAGTGAGACATTGCAAATCCTTAAAACTGCTTGAAAGTCATTCTAGAACAATCTGTTTCTAAGAACCCACCCTAGTTACCTAGCTTCTTCATCTAAGTCCTGCATCCTGACATCTCCAGAGCTATAAAAACTGGAGCCACCATTTAGGGGCTCTGTGTTCAATATATAAACCTTCTGGAACGTTTCATATTCAACCCATAATACTTTCCCATCCACACCTCGCCATTGTGTGTTTCACTTGCTCTTAGCCTTCACTTGGCAATTCCATCAAAACCTTCTAGCACCATTCAGTCTACTTTCTAAAAGTGACCAGCACTTGTCTAGAGAGATGGTTCAGAGGTTAAGATTGTATATTGCTCTTCCAGAGGACCTGATTTGGTTACTACTATCCATTTCAGATGGCTCACAACCCCATATATCCAGCTCCAGAAGATCCAGTGTCCTCTTCCAATCCCTGAGGACACTGGAGTCATGTGATAGAGCAGTGCACAGTAGAAAGTTCCCATGATAGAGGGGTGCAGAGTAGAGAGTTTCCATGATAGAGGGATGCAGAGTAGAGCGTTCCCATGATAGAGGGGTGCAGAGTAGAGAGTTCCCTTGATAGAGGGGTGCAGAGTAGAGAGTTCCCATGATAGAGGGGTGCAGAGTAGAGAGTTCCCATGATAGAGGGGTGCAGAGTAGAGAGTTCCCATGATAGAGGGGTGCACAGGAGAGAGTTCCCATGATAGAGGGGTGCACAGGAGAGAGTTCCCATGATAGAGGGGGGCAGAGTAGAGAGTTCCCATAATAGAGGGTGCACAGGAGAGTGTCTGCACTGCTTCTGCTTCTGTCTGCAAGAGACACTGGCCTCCACTGCTTTTCTTGTTTCCCAGAAAAGAGTCTTTGCCTGCCCAAGTGAATCATCCACTCTAGCACAGGGCAGGGAAGCACCCTGCATCTGAGAGTGTGTGAGCGCAGCAAAAGTACTGTTTCCTATTGATACATGCAGTGCGCACAGGCTCCCAAACTCCACCTCAGGGGAAGACAATTGCAAGACAAAGTCTATGAATGCCCGGATTAGCGCACACCAAATCTATTACTCCACATGATAGCATTTTTGTTTGTTTTTAAAAAAATAAAGATGTTAGTTGATGATCAGACAGTCTTATATTGGGCACTTTGATGATTTATCTCAGCCAGAGCAAACCAGTTACTCTTTCAGCCAATATTTATTAACTGCCCTGGGGCATTAGCATTGCCACCGACTACACATTGCTCAATATAGAAGAGCATCTCCCAGCCTGGAATAACCTGCAACACAGCCAGACTAGAAGACCAACAGATGACCACATAGGAGCACAGTGAGTGACAGTTTTAAGGACCGTGATGGAGAAAGCACAGGAGCATCATCTAGCTGGGAAAAAAAAAGAAATTGTAGGCTCCATAAAGATGTACTTCAAAGTTCAGATCTCATTTCTGCTAACTGGCCTCCAGCAAGTCATTTAACCTCTCTAAACCTCGGTTTCCTCATCTATTTTTCAAGAAGTGAGGGAATAAAACTTCCTTGCCAGGCTGTTTAAGGATGAGCTGAAACATTGGCTGTATAAGCAGCTAACACGACTTGGTGTGTAATAAATTCATGTTCCTCCTTCCTCAGATGGTGCTGATTTTCTGTTCTCTCTCTAGCCTTGGGACATAATGTGTAACTAAGAAAAGGGCTTTTTCCTCAAATGCTGTCACTGAGGAAGACACCCAAGGGTCACAGGTTGAAAGCTGAGGCATCATCCATCGCTCAGAGTGACTAGGGGGAAGGATCAGGTCACTCAGAATCTATGCAAAGCAGACACCTCCATAATTACTTGCAACAAGAGGCATGAAGTGCCTTGACTTCCATTTTTTTCTAAGCATCAAGGCATTTTAAAAGATTCCATTAATTGCCATTTGCAGACAATTATTATCTATTCAGAATTCCCTGATGCAAAAGAACCGCCATACACCTCGCCTGAGCTCTCAGCCCACTCACTGACCTCAAGGCCCCCGGCACTATAGAGCAAAGAAAAGTGAGTGGCTAGGAGGGGAGGTGCAGGAGTACTGAGTGGTCCAGAAGGCGTTTTCTGTGCCAGTGAGTAACGGGGTAGTTGGTGTGTTCAGGAGAAGAGAAGGAAGGAGAATGGGTAGAACCTGTTTATGGCTAGAGACGGCTGCAAAGCAAACCCTTGACAGGCCTGAAATCTCAGGGCTCCAGGTGTCCTTCCCTGCCTGACACAGGCTTCCCACTAGTTCAGATGGTCACTGTTTCAAGTTAAATTACACTTTACTGGAGCTCTGGGGATTTGGAGTTTAGAAAGAAAGAGGCTGGATTCACCCTAAACAGAGTCAAGGCAAGCTATTTTTAGTGAGCTCTGTGAATCCTCCACAGTTTCTATTTTGTGAAATCAACTATAGTATATATATATATATATATGTGTGTATATATATATATATGTGAATTCCATAAATAACCAATTTCAGTTTCAAATTGTATTTTTGTTGAATATCATGATAAAGTTCCGCAGTGGGCTGCCCCTCTTCCATAGGACATGAATCATTCCCTTAACCAGCATATCTGTGATAGCTGGCTCTACCCATGTACTCGTTTCCTAGAAGCCAGAATTCTTATTACCATGCCTGTGGATTTGTGAAGCTACCAGCAGTATTAGACTGTATTCTCCATGGAAAAAGAAAGAAATGGTATATTACTGCCCTAGTCTCTTACATGTGGAAATGATGGGTCAGGAAGTTAAGCCCATTGCCTGAGATAATACAACACCTCATAGGAAGGACTCAAAGCCATATTGTCTAATTTCAGAACTCAAGCTAAAAACCATGGTGCTCCTCTGCCTCTCCCTTTGACTCTGGAATAATGAGTTTATGTACTACTTGTTTGTCCTTCACAGGGCCTAGCCATTGCAAGATGTTCAGGAGACATTTAATTAAAATTTGTTAAATAGAGGAAAGAAGGAAGGAAGGAAGGAGGAGATTGTGATGTCTGTCTGTCCAGACATTTCATTATAAATGATTATATGAAAAATGCATGGACATCATGTGTACAGCATCATTCTATCTGCCTGTACCCATTGGGCTGGGCTGGAGAAAAGGTGAGGACACACGGCTTTCACTAAAGTATGGACTTTATTTTTCTAAGGCAATATCTTTCCAATCATGTCTCATACTGACTCAAACAGATATTGCAGGATTTGGGGAACTCTGGCTTTTCTGTATTACCTATCAAAATGCTATCCATCCACCAAGATTTGTTTCCATGGAGGCTACCCTGACCACTGGCCCTTATCAAACTTATTAAGCTCCTACCATGTCCTAGGCCCTTCACTAGAGGAGAAACATGTAAGCAGGTAGTGGCAACAGCGTGGGCTTCATGCGCTATTAGAGGTATGTAGGAAGAAACAGAGCAAGAAAAAGGCAGCAGAAGACAGAATAGAACATGAAGAAACAGCAGGGAAGGAAGGGAAGAAGTATATGAGCATCCACCCAGTGGATGAGCAGAATGGCTGGTAAAGGTATGGAATGGAAGTCCCAGGGGCCACATTATGTAGACCTACAGAAATATGTATGTCTTAAAAACTGTAAGGAGTGATTTAACAAAAAATGGCTATAAAACATATTGTGTGTCTTTCTTGCTGAAAACCTTTGCTGGATCCTATACAAACAGGAAGCAATTTCAACTTCCTTCCATGGCTTGTATTGATTTTTCTGGTCCTCTACATCCAGTCCCACTTTCTGCCCAGATATGATGCTGTACCACCTGTCACCCAGGATCTGCAGCTTCAGCCACCACATCCTCCTCTTTGTTCCCAAAGGAAACTAGGCTTGTTTCCACCTCTAGACCTTCAGACCTGCTGTCTATCCACCTGGAAGTCTTTCCTTAGCCTCTTCCCTCCATTTGGACAGACAGGCTCTCATGCTCAGGTCTCAGCCTAAATGGTACATGCCTCAAAGGTCTAACCTGACTCTTGAATCTAGTCTCCCACCAAGCTCCAGTCACTCTCCATCTCAGTACCGTCTTTCCCTCCCTCCTTTGTTATTCTCAGTGCTCGAACCTCTCTTGTATACGTCTCTCTACCAATAGTCTCCTCTACACCTCTCAAACCATCCATTCATGATATCCTCAGCCTGACCAACTCATTTACAAACTGCAAAACAGTGCTAACACATACCTGGCATTCAATATTTGCGGAACTAAGTGGGTAGGTAGGTGGATGGATGGATGGATGGATGAATAGATAATGGGGGAGAGGAATGATAAGTGGATAACTAGATTGGTAAAATGAAAGAAAGATGAAAGAATGTTTGTCTGCTATGGGAAACCATATAGTGGTGTGGTCAGAAAGACCTGCAGGGAGACAACCACATAAAATGTCATGATTGTTTGGACTTCATCCTATAGCTGATGAGGATGACTAGAGAAATTATTAATCTCACCAGTCAAAGTATCGTGTGATTCTCTCTCTCCTTGATAAGGTTCTGACAGTTGCTTAGGCCTCAACTTTATCTCGCCATCCAAATTGTCAGCCGTGTAACATTAACCACTTTTTCTTTTAACAGGCAGTTTGACATACCATTTCATCATGCATTATTTTACTGAATTCATATGGCAAATTTCCTCTCTCACTCTACTTTGGAACTGAATTGAAGTTATAGAAGGTTCTCCAGAGATATCAATTGACTGATATCTGAGGTGGTCCCTTTCATCAGTAAGCCGAAGAAACTGTTGGGGTTTAACTCTGAAATGGCCCCACAGGCCATTTTGGATGTTTGTTCCCCCTAGCTGGTGGTGCTGTCTGGGTAGAGTAGGGGTTAGCCACTGCTGCAGGCCTCTGCACATTGTATCCACACCCTGGTTCCTACTGTGCGGATCTACCATGGTGTAAACATCCTCTACCACACACTCCTGCCACCATGAAGTGAGCTGTTCAGCCATCCCCTCCATTCATGATGGCTTGAAACCCTAAGTCTGACTAAAACCTTCCTCTTACAAGTTATTTCTGTGGGGTACTGACTCAGAACAAAGCAAAAGAAAAAATATAGAAGCAAACACGCAGCTGACATCATAATGCTGTTGTCACATTCCCCAGGCTCTGAGTGACTCTGACTTTCATGGAGAAACTAAGACATTGAGGGATAAACAACTGTTCAAGGTCACAGAGCTAGAATCCAAATTCAGGCCCTAAGACTCCTCCCCTTGCTTCTACTGACCTCCAAAACTAACCTCTCCACACCCAGGCTTTCACATATCCTGAGACATAGGCTCAGTGATCATAGCCGAGGAAAGAGCTTGGTTATTAATAGCATAAACTCCATCTCTTGACCCAAACATGCTATCAGAATCCCTGGTCAGATTGGTAGAAAGCATTTGGAAAGTTTCTCCAGATCCTTTGACTCTTGGGCTATACTAAGTCTCCAGTAGAGGAGACAGAGAATGACTCTGCTCTGCTGTGTGCTGATAGTCTCTCCCCTGTTTGAAATTGGCACCCCCTCAAAATGGTATTTTCACTTCCAAGTGTTGTTCCTTAGTGTCCACATTCAGCAGGAGTTTGTGGTGTCCTCTAGGCTTGGCTCATCTTATTGTTCCCTTAACCTGACTCTACACTGGCACTGACTGTGCAGTTCTGAAAGCAGCCGGGTCCAGCACCTCATTCCCTATGCAAAATCTGGACCAGTCTCTTATGGTCAATCATGGCCATTGCTTGATCCTTGACCACAGCTCTTTGTGCCTTCATTGGGCCATATACAGGATGGAGAAATCTCTTTGTCTTGCCTCCACAAGGGAGTCCTAGGGACTAATTACTGTAGGCAAATCACTTTAATTATCATAATTATCAACAGTACTTTATGATCCCTAGTCAGAAAGATGATCATTAAGTTTTGCAACACCCCATATCCCCCGGCCCAAGGCAGAAAGTTAATTCTGTGCATGCCTGTTGAGATTTCTCAAGCCCCAGCAAAGAGCTGTGGTGTGTGCATGCTGCATTTGAGGAGATGATATTGGAATGGCATGCTGAGCTCCATTGGGAGGCACAATGATCTTCTAGATGGTTCCCTAAGACCCAAGTGATACTGTCACCTTCTTGAAAATATATTCTCTGGCTTAGGTTACCTGGTCTGCTGGCTTGTTTATCTTTTTTTTAACAGAACAAAAGAGAAAGAAAAGAGTGCCTCATCTTAGGAAGAGGAATGAGAAAGAAAGCAAAACAGCACATGATTCCAGCCCTGCCACCCGCCCCCCCACCAAGTTTTTTCTTCCTTCTCTATGTAGGAGTGAGTGTTCTAATTCTGCAATGCTGTCATTACCGTAATGGGTTTGGCAGGCCCATATTACAGCACCGAGGCTGTCAGGAATGGATGACATGCTGTCTGTTATGACTTCCTACTGTTCTCAGCCAACCGAGGGCCAGGAAGACGGGGGTGGGAGGGCGAGGGAAGGTGGGGGGAGAAGGACTCCTGCTAATCTCACCAGCCTCACAGATGATGGTTCTAACTCACACAGTATCACTTATGAGATGATGCTAGATGCTACTCCAGGAGAGCAGCCAACGGCATAGGGAGTGGTGCCATGGAAGGAAACACCATAGTGAAGTGGTGAGCTGGCATAGTCAAGGGCACCCTCCAGGTGTAGCCAAGCTAAGGCTGCTGAGCATGGTAGAGCAGGAAGAAGGAGGGCCTCCTTCCCCAGGTAGCCAATTGGAGGTGAGGATTACTTAGGAAATGAAATGGTGAACTTGAGTCTAGACAGAGAACCTGCCTGTAATCACCTCACTTCTCAGCCAGCCTTCAGGAGCTCAGCAGTTCATTCCCCAAGGAGTGAGTTATATTTAACTATTCTGGCTGGGGTCAGCTGTAGGGGCGAAGAGGGGCACTTCTCAGAGTGTCTGACTCCCTTTGCCTGACCTTTGGCTTCATTAAAGGGAGATGGCATAGGAAATTATAGTATTGCCTTCTTAATGGAACCAAGAGGGAAAGGGCTTTCTTCCATACAGTAACTGTGGAAGTAAATAATGGTAACCTGGCAATTTTCAGAGCATTGATTATTCTGCAGCCAGACATGGGAAGGAAGCATTTACCTGCTGAGAGGCAGTATTCTAAGTAGCTATCACCAAGAAGATCAGAAGCAGGCCATGTGCTCTGTGAGGACACCTGGGCAAGTCACCCCATGAGGTTGCTAGTGTTGTCTAGCCACCCCTGTCCCCATGACAGTGTGGCCAGTGTTGAAGTTTTGACAAAGGTCATTTCTTTGCAACCTCTGCAGCATCTGTGCCTGGGAGCCCGCCTGGGGTTGCTGGGAGAGAACACAGAGTATCTCTCGCTCTCTCTCACTCTCTCTGACATTTTGATGAGAGGTTGGCTCTTATCTGCAGATGCACTTCGAAATGATTTTGACAAGATTTTTCTTTTCAACTCTGGATGACTGCTGATGATAAGGCCACTATTTTACAGGTGGCAAAACTGATATCTAGTGAGTAAGAAAGGTTGGCAGACTTGTGAATATTGTTGGACCAGGGGTACTTCGTGACATATGGAGCTTCTCAGCTTCTGTTCTTATAGCCTTAGCTGTCTTAAAAGGTTCTAGATTATTCTAGTACCCTCTGCTACCTGATGAGTGGTCCCTTGCTCCATCTGTTGAAATATCACAATTGATATTTCACTTCACTTGCATACATATGGAGGAACTCTAGTCTAGGGAAAAGAAATAGAGAACATCCTTAGGACGGGCACTTCGGTAGTTCATGAAGGAGGTTCCAATCCAAGAGAGTGAGCCCTTAGGGCAGAGTCAGTACCCAGCAGAGCTGCTTCCATGAACACTGAAGTAGAACAATGAAAGCATCCCTGTTTGCAGAGGCCCATAGAGTGACAGAGCACACACTAAGTAGCTAGGACTCTATTCATCTGTGAAATAACATAAAACTAGCATGCAGAGCCTGCATGGAGAGAATAGGTATTTGTATGCATGTCTCTGCATGTACTGAAGTAAGACAAGAGGGGGAAAGAAATCACATACACCAAGACCTATGGGTTGAATAGAGAATTGCTTGGGAGATAAAAGTCCAGATATCAGTGGCTCCCAGAGAGTTGGCAGATGCTTCATGGTGCAACCTGAGTACAGAAAAGAAGAGCATGGATACTGGAGACAGAGTGAAGGAATACATTCAGGACTAGGCCTGCCTGCTTAGGCTCTGAGAACAGAGATGAGGGAAGGAACGACTCGGGATGGGGTGGCTGTGGGCTACAAAGATCCTTTTCTGCAGTCACTCGGGGACCACTCAGGCCCAAAGTCACATTGCTGCCTGTGAGCAGAACAGAAATACACTGAAGCTTCTAGAGGAGGCAGAACTCAGTGCAATACAGTCATTTTCCTCTGTCTCCATCTAGCTAACAAAGAGGTGGCAAGAGGCTGGACGAATGGCAGAACTGACATTTGCCAAGAATGTGGCACCGCCACCGTCTGCCCACTGACCAGAATGACCTGCCTTCTGATGCCTTTCTTGGAGAAACTGAGTTATGCTTCATTTTGCTCCTGGGTATGTGGGTGAGTGGGTTAGACAGGGGAGATGTTAGCATTTTATTCATTGTGAGCTGAATCCCTTTTAAAGCTCAAATGGCATGCATAATCTTCCCTTAATTAGAGCTTCTGAAATATCACTGGGCATCTGTATAACCCCACCTCTCCTTGCCCTCTGTGAAGAAGGAATGTTGGGAGAACTTTGCCGCAGGTAGGGAGGAGGCTGGGGAGCGAGAGGAAAAAAGGAGAACAGAGAAGGACAGCTCAGGGGGCAGAAGGCAGGGAGCATGCTTGGCAGCTGGAAACCAAGTGCAGCCTTTAATCAGACAGTCAGTTGCTGTCAGAGGAGTGGAAAAACAGGAGCTGGTGCTTGCTCTGCTCCTGGGAGCCCACTGTGTACAGGTGCCTTGCTAGAAGTCTCTCCCCACCTTTGAGCTTCAAGGGGCATTCTATTACTTCCCAAGACAGGAAGCTGAGGCTCCAAAGCTTGCAAGCTCTCCCACAACCGATCATAAAGTAGGTATAATAGAAAACTGGCTGCAGCCTTGCACTGACCACACCCACTTTGCTCACCTCTTGTGTGACCTCATCTCAAATTGGTCTTGCACAGAGGGTACATTCCATCAGTAAGTCACTATGCTAACCACATAGATTCATGTGGTCCCACTTCTAGACTCCCCAGAGAAAGGTGTCATTGGACACTTCTGTTAAGGCCTCCCACTCTCTTCTTATCTCACCTCGAGGAGCATGCTCCCATTCGGCACCAAGCGATCTATCGAGCATTTGATGAGAACTGAGCTGAGGTGTTCCATCCAGCCTTTAGCACAGAGGTAGACTTCTGATTAATGGATTGAAGTTGACACCAGAGCCACAAAGCTGGTCCATAGATACACCACACTGTATGATGCTAACACTGGACCACACTCTAGAAATCATTTACTCTAGATCCCTCATTAGGCTCAGGGAGAAGAGTTGTTCAAGATGACACAGATGTTGAGAGACAGAGCCAGTAATGAATCTCTAACCCATACAGCCCCATCTCCTCTATGCCAGACAATGACAAGAATGTGTTCAAACTCAGACAGTTCTCCAGGCATAACATTCCTCCACTCGCCCTGTCATACCCACACACTGGAATTCTCAGAGTTGTTAGCATGAATGGCCTCTGAAATTTTATCTCCAGAGATTGACACCATAGCCAGAAGACCATAAAATACAAAACAGAAATTTAGGGCCAAATGTGTGTAGAAATGTTGGTTGCAAAAGATGACCTCTAAACTCCCTGGAACATTGTCCAGATCTTGTTTAGTTTTTGGCCATAACAAGCACATTGGGAAGGTTGAAACAAGAGAGAATGGCATGAGTCTATATTCTTCAGTTCTTCACTAAAAAGATCTGCATGAAGTTCTCCATGTGGCATGATTTGACAAAAACTCAACCATGCTGCATATCAAAAAAGAATACATGTTTCTCTAATACAGGAATTCTGTAAATGAGCAGCAAAACATGTCTTCCATCTCTAATTCATAGTAGATGTTCTAGATTCTCACTGCCATGCCTATATTTCAGTCAATGATAAAGACAGAAACAGTTGGGAAGCATATGGTGTAGAAGGTACAAACAACTCTACTGACCCATATCTCATTAGATAGAACTAGCCTACATAGCTGCAAGGGAGTCTGGGAAATAACAGTACTTACTCTGGGCAGTCATATATGCTATTAATATTTAGGAAAGCTTATAGTAGAAACTAATGAAGGGAAATATTAAAAGATAACTATTTCTTCTTTATTCTTTTCCCCCATTTCTTTCTTGCTTCTTTTCTTTCTCAGTCTCTCCCTCTTTTTTGTATTAGCAAGAGACTTGCTATTTTTCACTGTCTGGATCTCCTGGGCAGAAGAGTTACTCCTGTCTCATCCTCCTCTAGAGGCATGCTTCACTGAACACACAGCTTGGCTACATACTATTTCTACTGAAAACTACACATCAGCTTAGTAACCCAACCCACACTCCATTTTCATCTAAGTCGTCTCTTCTACAGAGGAGTCTACATTTTAAAAGGCAGATAAGCCAAGGTGAACGGTCAGGAGTACCAGACCATGTGCAGTTGTGGGAGATTCAGAATTGGTTATCAGAAAATGAGATTGAAGGCAGAAAGCATCTTCTTGGAGAGGCTCCTCCCAAGAGCTTTTTATAAAGAATGAGATAAAACCAGTGCAGCCTAGTAACTGATCATAGCCCCTAGAGGCTGAATGGAGCCTACTGGTCTACCTCATAAGATCTGGGGATATACAAAAGCTACATAGTAATTACATTTCTACAAGATGAGTTAAGATTAACAGTAACTGTGTCCCAAAGCAAAAGCAATGAAACTCTATGGGCCACTCTGAGTTCATCTTTGTGAATCCTCGTTTACTAATCTCAATGCCTCAGGATATTTTCATTCAACTTTCACCTGCAAACCACACAGTGTAGGAGAAAGAACCAGCAAGCAAAGCTGGAGTTGTCTTGCTTATTCTCAGCAAAGATGGAGCATGGATACTGCTTTCTTGGTCACTAGCAGGAGGTGGTTCAGTATGTGCTACAGGCTCCAATGGATTTTAAACTCTCCTGAGAAACCAGTCCCTGGAGGTTTCCTCTGGAGAACCACAGAGGTGGGCCAACCTAGTAACATCATTTGCTTAGGAATAGCATAAGAGTCTGAAAGTTAATTAATATGCCTCTTTGCCTAGGTCTTTCATGATCCCACAGTCTTCTAAGTTTCAGTTCTGACCAGTGTTTTCATTCTGCTCACACTGGCAAAATAGGTACTTAAGCCCAGAAGGTTCTTCAGAAGAAAAAGTGGCTTAGAGGAAGTGGGCCCCCTTTTTTGCTCACCCTCTAATCTCCCCATGGCCCAGCCCAGCACAGCAGGATGCTCAAGGAAACACCTCCAGCTTCCCTCTGGCATTGACATTTAATAATATCCTTTCTAGAAGCTTCAAGTAGGCAGCAAAATAAAGACTTCCTTAGTTGTTCCAGTCTAGAATGACCTATTTTGAAGTAATCCCTAATGTGTGTATCTTACATTTTCAAATCCAATGTTCCATTTAATACTCAAAAAACAATATCATTCCCATTGTATTGATGAGGAGACTGAGACATAATGACAGGTAGAAATGGCTTACCTAGGGGGCACAGAACTGGTGAGATACAGCTAAGACAGGAATCATGGTGATCTGATTCAAACACTACAATGTCTCCCAGCTCTCTGTAGGTCCTATCAAAGCTCCATTGCTCACTCTCATCTGCATTGGCACCTGTCTGTACTCTTCAGTTTATTTCTAGTCTCCCCAACTTCTATGCCAGTTTCAGGGAGAACAAGGGCAGAGCCAGGAGTTTCTTTGGCTCTCTGTTATCAAGTTCAAGATGAAACATAAAGAACTTTTTCCAAATGAGTAATTATTTATTGTTGTTCTCCAGAAATGCAACCACTAATGCATGTCAATGCTCACCTGAAATTCCGGAAACATGGACAGTGCAGGGAGACTGAGCACTCTGGGAGAGTTCCCACTTGGACTCTGTTTGTCACAGCTCTGCTTAAAACCTGTGGGAGGATCCAGATGTCTCAGTAACAGAATGAGGAACATCAAATCTGGGCCTGAGAAAAGCAACAAAAATCTCAAAATTGTCATAACTATCTTAAATAGTGAGTTCACACTTGTGGTTGAACAAATAGGGAACAAGAACAGAAGGCTGGGGATCAGAAGAGCTGTGATTGAACAGAATATCTCAGGGGGCCTTCTGTCTATGTACACTGTCCTGGGATTAGGCTAGGGTTGGCACCGAGGGGCTTATGATTATAAGAAGTTCAGGCACTTGGACTTCTAGGTATATTCTTCCAGTTGCTTCTTTGTCATGGCCATTGTCCTCTGAAAAGGCTCCCTTCCATTATATTTACACAAATCATCTTTCTGTCACTGCAACAAAAATGCCTGAGATATGGCAATGTAAAGAAGGAGGCTATAGAGGCGCTCCTGTCCTTGCTCTCAGTGGTCTCTTCAGGATCGCACTCTCGATGACCTAAGTCCTCCCTTTAGGACTCATCTCCTTAGAGTTCTAGTCCTTCCCCATAGTACCAACCTGGAGACCAAATTTTCAGCACATAGGCCTTCAGCAAACTAAGGCTTAAATTCACAGTTACATTATACTATGTATTGAAGATATTATTTTCTATCCCGAAGAGAATTAAGTCTGTACTTTCTTACCTTGAAAGACCATAATGATAAGTGCATACATTTTTCAGGACAATATATTTCCTTATCTGAATAGAAAAAAAAACATAAAATGTCTACATTTTCCTCCAGGCTTCTTTATACTATATTCCCTAGTGATATATTTGTGGGCATAGCTGTCTCTCTAGAAAATTCTTTTTAGAATCAGACCATGTTCTTGACCAGGATCACAATATGGTCTAACAGTGTCTCCAATGACTTTCCATTTATCATTGACCATTTATGGGAAAAAGTAAAAAATAAATAAGTCTATATCCAGGGTATACCCATTTCTCTGCAAAGCATATGTACTCCAAGTCTAAAAATGTGTATTTAAAAGTACCACCAGCAAAAACAAGAATGATAAAATTAAAAGATACAATAGTTTTTCTCTGTACTCCATAAAGTCTAACTAATCCCTTAAGGCACACATAAGCTACTGTGGGGGTCGGGGGAGAATGTCTTATATAAGATAGCAGCTGATAAACTCAAAGAAAATAGAATTCTACACAACAGACATTTTCAATTGTTTTCTTGGTATTTCCCTTCTCAAAACCAATGCTCAAACACCTAATTCCAATAGGCCTCATTCCATTTTATAAAAGTTAAAAAAAAAAAATGACATACCTCCCTTCTTTCGGCCCAAGTTTCTTTTTTCTGCTAGAGAGGCAGTTTGAGAGCGAAGTTGCCATCTAGTCCCACAGTTATGTAAATCAGATAGTTATTTTTGACACTGGTAAATAATAGTTCTGTGCACCCAACACTGTTTGCCTACCTTTTCCTGCAAGGTCTCAAGACATAATTTAGATGTTAGTAAGTGATTAGCATTTGGGGGGTATGGCAAGCAATTTGTACGGTGTTCTCAGTCTATCTTGAAAAGGTGATTAGCAACTTTGGTAGAGAGACAGGAAGAATGTCACGCAAATTGCTTCTTTGATCAAGGCAAATCAAGATGTGTGATGAGATGATTGGCTGGTATATGTTCACCATCTATACCCTGGGTGTTCCACATTCAGGCTGGAATTAACGAGGTCTGCCTTTATCAGAAATTCATCTAACATCTCTTCAGATGGTGTGAAAATTACTACCCCTATGATAGGATTACTACAAATTATTGAATGCAGAGCAAAAATAGAATAAAAAACATACATGTGACAATGGTAATACAAAAAAAACCATAATACTATCATAAAAATGTCTAAAAAACTAAGATATTGTTTTCAGCCCACTCTAAAAATAGCTAATTGAGAAAGATTCCCTTATGCTAATGTTCTTAATTGCCAGGGCAGTTTTACAGAAAAGTCAGTTAGTTGCTGGCTAGTGCTTTGAGAGGCTTAATAGCCAAAGCCAGGGGCTCCCTTAAATAACGTCACAGCAGGAGAGCCTTTGCCTTCCTGTATGGCTGTACTGAAAGTCTTTCTGGCTAATTAGTGAATCAGTCATTATGCAAATGAGCAACTCCTGATTGGCAACAGCTTGTATCTTTTCTCCACCACCCGTGCAAATGAGGCCAACTGAGTGGTTGTTTGCAGTCTACATTCAGAATAAGAAAATGATGAAAATCCTACAGATGGTCTCCTTTGAAGACCACGTGGCCTAACATCTCACTTAGCAGGTGAGGAGCAGCCCTCAGAGGTTGGGAGCCTTGAGAGTCCCTAGCTCAGTGAGTAGTAAACTGACCTTAATCCCAGCACTTTTGACTAGGAAGAGACTCTTTGGGTTTCCTCCCTTTAATTTTTATCTCAGTTTGTAAATTTGGTATTGTGCGCACAGAACCTGAGGGTGGAATTTGTTATACTAATGTGGAAATGGAAAGGATAGGGTGAAAAATGGCACCAGGTCAAGAACTCTTAAGACCTAAGCTGTTTTGGACTTGAACTTCTGATACTCCTTTTTTGAGATCCTTGAGCCTTTTCTCAAGGGAAAAAATCCCTGTATCTTAGACCACTCAAAAAAGTGATGGACATGACATTCATACGACCTTGACCACCTTTCAGCCTGCTTGGAAGTGCCTCTGTTTTTCCCTAGAGATCTAAGCTGAGACCAATGTTTTAAATCATAGAAATTTGTATTATGAAACCTCTATACTTCTGAAAGGTTGTGGCTGAGAATTTTTTTCTTTCTTCTTTTCTTTTTTCTTTCTTTTTCCAATTCCCTTTGTAATCATCTCAAAGCCAAATGCTCATTTCCAGCAGAACTTTAAACATTGTGCCTTTATGTAGCACAGCTTTTAATTTTCCTCCCCAACAGAAGTGATTGTTTATGTTGTAAATGCCACATTAGTCTCCATGAAATGGAGATGGAATTGATTTTCATTTCAGAGATTTCACAGCTTGCCCCAGAACTTTATGCTTGATTGCCAATGCTCTGAAATGCATGGGCTTCGGAGAGGCTTAAAGATGACGTGTGTAACACGGCATAGCAAAATGTGAGAACTGGGGCCACATTTGTCACAGGGCAGACCCCCATGTCTCAGTGGATGTATCTGCCCAAGAAAGTCAAGGAAACCAATGTCTGGAGTGCAGTGAGGATGCCATCAAGAAACAGGGTTCAGTCCAACACAAACTCAACCCATAGTACCATCAGTTTCCCTGCCCAAATTTCTGGAGGAGGATTATCCACAGAGCCAGTCTTCCTTATTCAGAGCCTCTTTATATCTTGAGAGCAAATGGAGATGACGTACATCTCTTAGGAAGCTTGTGATCTAACTGGAGAGAAAAAACACAGGATGCCACAGGAGAATTTGGCAGGGAAAAAGGGATGTGCTCCAAACTGAATTTGAAACGTGTGCTACACAGAGCAAAAGAAGACTCTGGCTGTGCTGACACACTTGGAGGCAGGGTGGGAAGGGAGGGGGTAGGGGAGGGCAGAGGTCAGATTATTGTTGCCTCAATTCCCTTCCTACCTTTGGATCTGCAGCCCCCACCTCGTGGGGGAGCCTGTTGCATTCAGCTGCTGAAGCCAACATGAGCAGATGGTGAGACTCTCTTCCAGGGATGTGAGATGATGCCACTGGCATTTCATGGGCTTGGACCATAATACATCTGTCCTGGTCTTAGTCAGCTGTTGGCCTAATAAGCTCAAGACTAAGCCTGAGTATGGCCTGTCCTTGAACCCTCTCTGCATCCTGCATCTTCAAGAATTCCTCCATAACTGAAGGTTTATGAATACAATGGACATTCCATACAATGGAATGCATTCATTATCTATTTATAATTTTTATATCTAACAGACCACTTTAAAGGATTTATGTTTAAATAAGGAGTGAATAGAGCAAAATCACCACTGCACACAGTTTCCATGGCAAGATTGGGGGTGGATCAGTCTGCTGGAAGACATCAGGGAATCTCATTTTGAATGATTATCATCATTGTTAATTTGAACATTTCTACTTAATTATGTCTAGCTCCATTGAGTTATAAATATGTATATATTAATGTTAACAATATGAGCTTTATTGGCCAAATACATAATCGGTGATTAAAACAGAAATCTCCTGATGTGCCTGAAACTGCCACCTTAAATGAATGATAAGGTATAAAAGAGACCTATTCATCTCCAGTCAGTTAATGACACCTTTCCTTCAGCTAGGAACAACTGGATGTGACTGAATATTTTTACGAAAGGCTACAAAATTGAAGGCTAGCATTGGTCTCTCTCCCTCTCCCTCCTTCCTTCCCTCCCTCCCATCCTCTCCTTCCTCTCTCTTCCTCCTCTCTCTGTCTGAATGGCATATGACACACACACACACACACACACACACACACACAGTCAAGGTAATGGAGTTAAGAAAAAGATGTGATTGTGTGACGCAGGAAAGAGCTACATGGAAACAGCAGGAAGATACATTTTGCCAAGGGTAGCTGGAATTAGATCTTGCCAGGAGAAATTCTCAACAGGCAGAAGATGAGGAGAGGCTGGTGTCACAGGCATGTGGGGTGGTTGAGATTGTCAGCATACACTCTTTCTGTATGGCTGACTCTCCCCTTCTTTCTTTCCTTCCTTCCTCCCTCCCTCCCTCCTTCCCTCACTTCCTTCTTCCCTCCCTCTCTTCCTTCCTTCATTAATTTTGGGACCTTTCCAGAGTGGAGGAAGCAGAAGGCAGCTCAATCAGGCCCCATGCTCATTTTGCATCAGAGAGCAGTATTGATTTTCCTCCCATGACTACTGAAATTAGAATTTCTTCATGAAGCAGGGCTCCTTTCTTGTCCTGTTCCTTATCTTTTTAAATATGATTACCTGCACTTCGGGGCTTCATGGTTAAAATTGTAATGAACTTCCCCACCCACTCTAGTGGACGGGATCAAGAGGAACTGCCTGCAGCCTTGTGTTTGTGGCAGGGGAGGGCAGACACAGACCTTGGACTAGAATAAATTCTCCTTTGGTTACTTAATGCCCTATCTATGGGCCATAGACTTATTGACTCCCTGCTAATTTTCTTGCCAGGGTACCTCTTCCAATCAAGATTTAAAACAAACTAGGTTACTAAAGTGCTGGAGATTAAAGCCTAATGCTTTTTTTTTATATTTGATTAAGATACCCTTATCTGGGTTCTTTGGGCCCAATTTAAACTTCCACAGAGTTTTCTTAAAGGGCCAGGTCTGTTTGTTTGCAGCACATGCTGGCCCCACACATCTGCCTCTCCTGCTGTGTGTTTGCTCACCAGGAACAAGAAATAGATTATTCCCACTGCATCAACTCTCAGACAGCTGTTCCATGCAATTTTCTTCACTGTCTTACCATGTAAAAAGAGACCACTCATTTCCTAAGTGGTGATTTGGACTGACCTATATTTTAGGAAACTGCTAGATTCACCATCAGCTCCTCTCCTTCCATTGTATAGCCCCAAAGCCTTAATAGAGAGTTACACTTAGAGAGAGAATTGAGAAGGAACAGGCAGGCAGACAGTTCAGGTAGAGCCCAACATGGCCACCTGATGAGGCTTCACATAACAGGTTCCCTGGCAACTTAGAAAGCCATCTCTGCCTCGTGTTCTTCATTCCTCAGGTCAGCTAATTCCCTTCTGGTCCACGAGCTGAAGAATGCTTTGTCCAACGTCTAGGCCATAAGTCAGGCAGACACTGGTCATTTGCATGTTTTCTGTACATGTAAATTTGCCTTGTTAAGAGAAAGACAGGTCTCCAGGCTAGTACCCAGCTCAGGAGCACAGAGTGTGTGGAAAAGGGGATAGAGGTGCAAAGGCATGAAGCCATGGAAGCAAGGTCTATGGAACTCTGCTTTCGGCACCAAACATCTTTATTTCCCATCAAGTTTTCTTTTAATCCTGCTTTCTATTAAAAGTCTTCTCAAAGCTAATGCAATAAATTTAGATCTGTAGCCAGATGCATAGCAAAACTTTTGGCAGGGAATACTCCATCAAAAGACATCGCAAATGAAATACACATTCCCTTGGGGATTATTCTACAGTTTAATTTAATTTGAAATATCAAATTAAATTAATTCAAATGGTTATGCAGTTTCAAGGGAAAACAGACTTCATTTATGATGTTCTGCCACCAAACTGTTTAGCAGCCATCATGTATCTTACATTGTTAACTAAGTGATAAATAGTGACAGGGTAGTGTCTTCCCTTCATTTCCCAGGCCCGTCTTGCATGGAATGCATACAAGCCTCTTCCAACACACATATTCTCTCATTGGGCAGCATAAATATCTACTGACAATGAATGTTGAGATGAATATTATCTATAGGCCCTTCCATCCACTCTTTTCAGGCAAATAATAAAACCTGTGGAGCCTTGGTTGTGACGACTCTCCATTTGTAAATGGGAAGGAAGTGGAATAAGAATTGTCCAACAGGTTCCATATATAGAACCTGAATGGGAGTTAGGAGCTCTGACCTAGGGCCCAGGTCCTCAAGCCTGTGTTTTACCCAATGATACCCTGAGTTTGTAGGCAGTACAAAAAACTCTTGGTCTCTACCATCCAAAACATTAAAAAATTGAATTGTTATTGGACCATAGAACCAACACAGACATCCAGGAAGCTGGAAAGGAGACCCTCCCAACATTCCTCTAAACTACCTTCTACTTAATTTTTATATCACCATGCTCTTCTTTTCTGAGTGTGCCACATCCCCTAGTGATAACCAAAGCATGCTCTGGCAGGTGCTGGAAGGTATGGCTGGTTGTAAGTTGTAGCAAATGTCATGGATGCCTCTGACAGCAATGATCCAGGTCCCTTAGATTTGAGAGGCATCCTCAGGCATAGAAAATAGACAGAAACTTGTTGGTACTGTATGTTTAGAAAATCCTTTTGGATGCTTTGTTCTTTCTTTTTTGTTAGGGGTGTAATTATAACCTTGCTCCCTTCCTTTTCCTACCTCCAAACTCTCCTATAAAACCTTCATATTCTCTTCCATATTCATGGCCTTTTTCTACTAATTTTATTATACCTATATTTGTAGACATATATATTCCTAAATATAACCAGCTATTTCTATATGTATAATGTTGTTTTTATGGATGTTTTCAGAGCTGACTACTTGGTACTGGATAACCAACTGGTAAGTTCTTACCCAAGGAAGACAAATTCTCCTGCTCTCAGCATTCCTAGGTTGCCGGTAGTTTCTTTTATAGGGTTGAGCTCTCTTGGGTTTTCCCTTCCATTGTGGCATGTCTATTGGTGTCCTCCTTGCTCAGCCCATGGTTAGGCAGCTATGTTTGTGAAACACTATAGGTGTATCTTCTAACATTACTAGGAGACACAACTTAAAACAAACTCCCTTATCTTTTGGTTTATATTATTTCTGCCTTATCTGCAAATGTCCCTTGAGTCTTAGATGCCAGAAGTATTGAGTCATTACATCCACTGGGACTTCGTTTCACAACTCTGCATTTTGATTGGTTGTAGTTTTCTGTAGTGGTCTCCATCTGTTTCCAAGATAAGCTTCTTCTTCAAGATCTGAAGACTCGCTTACATATGAACATAGAGCAAGTTCATGCAAAGACTCCATGAAACCACTGAACTAGCTCGCTCTGTGTGTAGAAAGAAAGGTTTATGGGAGAATTGAAGCCACCAATGTTGTTTCTGGATTGAGGGTCAGAGAGAACAGCAAGGAGTAGGAGATGCTGAGGCAGGGGTTGGGGGATGAGCTGGCACAGCCTGGGGACTTTGATCACCAGATAATAATAGCTATAGGCTTGTTTGAGTTAACCAGAAATGGGATGTCCTTTCCAAATGCAGTTGTCAGTAGGGGACAGGTAAGGAAAGTCACTGGCTTTTCCTGACAAACAAAGATTCCTGAGGAAGGCTACATTCAGAAAGTGACCCTCTGTTTACCTGGTCAGAATCCAGCCTGAGCTGAGCCGTGACGGTCACTTAGGGCATTGTCAGTGGAACGGCCATTTTGGGGTGATGCTTCGTATCTAAAAGCAAGTTTACCAAATGCGTGCTGTTGCTTGAGTCCGTGAAGACAACTCCATCTCTGTCAAGTCCTCAAGGAAACAGACAGGACTGCTTGTCCCCTCTCCCACTCTCCTCTTTTGGTATTATTTTTTTCTATAACACAGCTAGGAAAACCCATGGATTTGGATTTTTTTTAATCGTAAAAAAATGGAATGTACATTTCTTCCCATGTGACTCTTTGGAGGAGAAAATAGCAATGATTAGAATGTCAGCAACAGGCTGTATGCCATTCTGATGCTTGAAGGCCAGTGACATATCCTCTAATCCTGTGTCAGTTTTCAGGTATAACACCCAGTGATCTTATTCTGCTAAAATGATAATGTTATTATGCAATCATTACCATTAACACGGTAGTGATGTTAATTCCACAACTACATAATTAACTCATCAGCTAGGATTTCCTTGAACTCAAATAAGCCTAGCCCTGACGTTCTAAAACTCTCTTTCCTATTGGGGAGGGGGAAGGAATCTACAAAATTCCAAACTGATGAAGCTTCTAAAGATGTCTTCAAACCCCAAAGCCCAGTGATAGCTACTCAGCGGCCGAGATTAGTGAATGTTTCAGGGTTCTGAGAAGCTCCCAGAGCCTGGGAGAATCTTTAGTATAACACCTTCCTCCACTTTCATAACTAAGTGACAGAGACTGTAACTGAGGCACAGGAGATAGAATAACTGGTCACAGTCAAGGGATAGCTGGGATTTGAACCTGTCTTTCTGTGTACACTTTCCGTAGTGTTCTGTACTGTGGTTGACCTAAGTAGATGGAAAACCACGCACTGTTTTTTTGTTCTTTTTCTTTTTTAAAAAACAAATCCTCTTCCAAATTATCTTTTTATGTTTCTCCTCTTTAGTTTTCTTCCACCCATTAATTCCAGATAAACACTGGAATCTTCTGTTTCTCACTCAGAAGAAATCTGAGATGACAAAGCGTCTGCAGCATGCATTTTACATAATTACTTTGTACAGCTTTTGAACCAATGACCACTAAGAGTTCACCCTCAGAAATGATTATGAGTCTCCCAACAAACAGCTAGATGTTGAGACAATCTCTCTGTGTGACAAATGTCAGCAGAACCAAGTTTATTTGGCTGATGGAAAACAAGATGCAATGGTGTTTTAAAAACAGCTTTTAAGCTCATAACAGAACTCTCCCAGCTGCTCTACATTGCCAGCAAGAACAAAACAGAAGGAAAACTGATGTGCTCAAAGCAATAGACATCCTAATTATGTATAGGAACTTTCTGACTGTGAAGAGTTATAAGAGGAGGAGATAGTCGCTGAAGCAGGTTGCCCTTGAAGATCTTCCAGAATAAGATAGCTTGCTTTGTAGAGTATTGGAGACGTTGGGAGTGGACTGAACAAGTTGAGAAGAAAGATCATACCATATCAGACAAAGGATTCTTCAGGATGCATTCAGACCACAAGTGTAGATAGACTATGGACATGCAGAAGAAGTGTTATCAGTTCTCTGGTTAATTCCACAGAATGGATGTAAGTTAGAAAATATTTAGTCTAAATAATCCAGATTGATTTCCCTGTCGAAATCACACATGTACACATCCATATGGAGAAACTAGACAAGATCATATTAAGATAACTAACCTAATTGGATTTATAAAAATCTGTAAATGTTCTTATCTCCTAAGAGATATGTTCCCTGCAAACCCAAGCCCTGTCTAGAATGGTAACACCATGTATTTTATTTGCACACTCAGATAGGGAGAAGTGTGAGCATTGATGGACCTGGTCAGGTGCCGGTGCTGCCATTTGTCAGCTTGTGTGATATATGCCATAGGTCTGTACTCTATATCTTTGTCTATAAAAGAAGAAACATTGTACCTATTTCCTGTGTGGAAAAATGTCCTCAAATTGGCCAATACTTATAAATGTGCCACGATAAGGTTTGGTGCTTCCCCAGTTTAAAAAAAAAAAAATTCATGGAATGTTTTCAAATTCAGCTTGGACTGATGATTCTAGTCTCCCTCCAAAATGAAGAGCTGTCACTGCTACTCCTGAAAATTCATGCACCCTTTTCATGCATCTCAGACAGTACCCTGCAGACAGAGCCTTAGATCCAAAGAAGACAACAGAGTTCTTTGACTAGAGGTTCCTTGAAACTTCCCTGCAAGCTCCAGGCTCCTGCATTGGAGGGCGGTTCCTATACCTGTAGGTCCTACCTGATGAACACTTTCCTGGTACTTTCAGGAAATGAGATTCTGGACCCTGAGGTAGATACTGAGGAGGAAGTACCAGACCCTAATGCCTGAACTAAGAAAGAAAGGCCAGAGTTCTGGCCACCAGGTTGCTGGAGAGGCTTTATTCAGATCACTTTACTGCCCATGCCTCAGTAGTAACAAGCATTTATTCTGCATCTGCTGTGTGCCAGGAATCTATTTATTCCATTTATTATTTTTTCAATAAATATGATAAGCTTCAAACTAGAGACTACACGTTCTTTTTTTTTTTTTTTTTTTTTTTTTAACACGGTTTCTCTGTGTAGCTTTGGAGTCTGTCCTGGAACTTGCTCAGTAGACCAGGCTTCCCTTGCCTTGAACTCCTGCCTCTCCTTCCTGAGTGCTGGGATCAAAGGTGTGGGTCACCACTGTCTGGTTTTACAAGTCCATTCTTAGGATGAGAAACTAAATAACTGGATTTTCATCAAGTGGGGAACTTTCATCAAGAGCTGCTGATAGTTTCAAGTAGCCAAATAAGTGGACATTGGAACCCAGCATGTGTGACATCAAAATGTCTATCTGACCCTGATGTGGTTTCTTCAAGTAGAAATGTGATCTCCAGGGTCCTTTAGGACCCACATAGATGAATGTAATTTGCAAGCTTTGCAGCTTCATCAACCATACTAGATGTACTAACAATGGAGTCAAAACAAAACAAAACAAAACAATCCACAACAGAATTTAAATCAATTCCCACATACACCCCCACTTAATAATATCTCCTGTGCCTCTACAGGTTGGTGTTGAGAGCACGCATTAGAAATATCTGTTGGCTTCTAGTGGGTGAGGAGGGAGTAGTGGGCAGAATTCTCCATGGGACTATGGTAGTGAATGGGATGGGGGGAGCAGACTTTTCTATGGGCTGTGGCAGTGACTTGGACTGAGTACTTTGATAACAAGTCACTTGAAAAGTGATCTCACTTCCTCTGGAGCTGCTATTGTCATATAATCCTGAGCCATCTGTTAACCTCCTTTCCCTTTGCCTGATCTTCCTAGCACTCCTCTGCGGAGGGCCCCAAGAGAAAAGCCACACAAACGAGGAGATGAGATTTCCTTATTGGCATGGAGGAACGGGACAAGCTGAGCAACGGTAGTCAGTGCAGTTTAGAAAAGGTACAGGAGGACCTGAGCCAAACATAAACACCAACAAATGTTCTAGGGATTAGCAGATAAGTCATATCAGGAGAGAGTAAGAGAACACAATGCATACAGTTGAGAAAGGATCCGGCTCTGAGGAAACCCGGTCTATAAATACCTCCACACAAACAGTACAAATGAAGGAAGAGAATTAATCTTTGCTCCAAACTCAGGACAAGGAGCTATCACCCTCAGCTTGGAGCAGAAGACAGAAGACACAGTAGAAGGAATTCTAAGCTAGGAGCTGTCCTAGAACCAGGACAAGCTCTGGGGAACATGGTGGCAGCCACCCCACTGCAGCCTGGAGACCAGGGGAAAGAGGATAAATGCAAATAGGAACAGCAGCCAAGGCTTCCTGGGAAGGCTAAAGAGGGGTCAAATAAGATCTAAAGTGTTCTTGCACCTAGGAGTCAATGACCTGCGGAGTAATTACTTGCTCTTGCAAATTGCTTGGTAAATACACTGAGTAAATCAAAGAGACTAGGTTTCAGCAGCTTGCTGGCTGGGGACCAGTAGACTTAAAGGCTATAGATTCCAACTAGATCTTGTGCAAGGATTTCCTGAGACTTTATCAACCCATTGCATGGCTCAGGTACCCAGTTTAATCTACAATCAGTAACACAGAGAGAAGTTTCTCTTCTTTGTTAGCCTGCAGGCTGAGCCTCAGCTCCCTTCCTCAGCCCTCTTCTGCCTCCTCAGGCAGTCTCCTTTCTGTTCTCCCTGCCCCACCCTTCCCTCCAACAATATTAATGGCTGCTGCCTGGGTAGTTGAGAGGAGCAAGGCCTCTCCTCCACAGAGCCTGTTTAGAGATGGCCCAAAAGGCCTGCTGGGAATAATTCTCGCCGTAGGCAAGCTCAAGAATTATTGATGAAATAACCTTTTGGGGCCTGAGTCTGGGTTTTTGCAGATGCAATGGCAAGATTATTGTTTAAGTGGGGACTTGATCAGGCGGTGACCTAGAAAACATTTAGTTCTTTTATTGCTTTCACGGCTTCCTGGGGCGGACATGGCCTTCTGACGAAGATGCTGGGCAGCTTATTGGGAAAGGGGGTGAAAGACAGTAGGTGAGATGAGGTGATTGTCTACACTCTGCACAGAAGCCTGGACACACCCAGGCAGAGTGAGAGGATTCAAAGTTTTCCCTCCATCCCAAAACTAAGATCCTTTTCAAAACATTAGTTTGTTTGTTTTGTTGTTGTTGTGGATGATTGGCCAATTTTATCTTAAAAGATCAACCTCTTTGGGATTCAGCTCCACACATAGGGAAGCAGTTAGTGATGGATAGGGTTCCCTGGGTCGAGCCTAGCTCACTGAATGGAAGTTCACTCGGAAAGGCTACATCTAGCCTTGGGAACAGGAGAAGAAGGTACCTGATACCTCTGCTGTGATTTTCCAGTGAGGATGAGCCGTAGACAGTTTCATCTGTAAGAACAGACAGATCTGCATAGATGGTACACAGGGGTGTTGTTGTAACTTCCTTTCAGAACAGTCCTTGCTTCACCCCATTTCTTCATCTGCTCAGTGTGTGCCAAGGGCTCCTCTCCAACAGGCACGGTAGGCTTAGAGGTCCTAGAGAAAATAAAATTGTCTTTAGACTTGAGGAGCTCAGAGAGATGCATTCCAGGTCACACCAGGTGCCTCCAAGCATATTGGAAACCCTCTCTGTGAACACAGCAGCCACTGCAGAGGATGCTGCTTTATGATACCATGTGACCAAACTTTTGAAGGATAAATAGAAGTTTCCTGGCCAGGGAGAAACAAGCCGAGTAACTACAGTGAGACTGAATAGCTTAATGGATTTAGAGTGTCCACTGAGGAAGAGCAAGAGACGATCGAGCTAGCTTTATGTTGTGGCCTTGCTACATGAGAGATTCTGAGCTGAGAGCTTTACTGTGCACTTTAATCCTCACACAACAACCTTCTGTAGGGCGCAATCATTATGTAACTTGTCACAGGTCAGAACTCATCAGGAGAAACAGGGGTGTGAGGCCCACAGGCCTGGGATAAAGCCAGGTTCCAGTCTCTATACTGTAAGTGAAGCTTCTTCAAGGAAGGGAGAAGTTGAAGAATTAGAATCCACAGCACCAGGGCTGACAGCCAGTTCAGAGCCATTAGGAGAAGCACACTCACTAGAAAAAGAAGGGAAATCAGGGGTTTACACAACTCCAAGGATTCTGGCTGCTTGACCCTGGGCCTTCAAGACCCATGGTAAGAAGTCTAGAAGGACTATAAGCTTTTAAACCAAGAAACAGCATGCATTTGTCTGGGCTTCAGAGCATACTGTGGCAAGGAAATGCAATTATAACCAGGTAAACCAAAGCAGAGAGGCATCATTCATGCAGCAAGGGTCTACATACCACTGGCCTTGGGATCCACTGACCTGAGCCAGAATCTCAAAGAGAGGAGCTGGTGTCTTAGGGTTTCTGTTGTTCTGAAGAGACACCATGACCTTATAAGGAAAACTCTTATAACTCTTATAAAGAAAAAAAACATTTAATTGGGGGTGGCTGACATTTTCAGAGGTTTATTGCATTATCATCATATTGCAACATAGTGATATGAGTCAAACATAGTGCTGGACAAGGAGCTGACACTCCTACATGTTGACCTACAGGCGATGTGATCTGAGTGTCACACTGAGTGAAGCTTGAGCCAAGAAGACCTCAAAGCCCACCCCACAGTGACACACTTCCTGCAACAAAGCCACACCTCCTAATTGTGCCATTCTCTATGAGAGTATGGGGGCCAATTACATTCAAACTACCACAGCTGGAGAGTGAAGACTTGTAACAGGCTTCCTGGAAGGAGGGCCAGCATATTGAGGGTAGAGACAGTGATTTGGGAGGTAGCGGTGATGCTGGTTATACTCTAGGTTAGAGGTCACAAAAAGTTGGACTTGAGTGAACTCACGGCCATGTGCAAGAGGCAGAACTTCTGTACAGATGTAATCACCAAGACACGGTTGAGTGAGAGGACAGCAAGAGTCCCTGATCCATGGGGTTGTGGTGGCTAATGGGAGGGGCTTAGGGAGACATGGGAGGGACTTAGATCTGAAGATCCTTAGTGTGATGCAGGACATGTCAGTATAAATACCTATTTACTACTTGGATATGTGGCTTGAAAGATAGAGGCAGCTGGTGGCTGGAGATGGGAATTTAGAAGTCTAGATCTGCAGCCATCTCCCACATAACAGGGTCCTGAAACACGAGACCCAGTGAACTCCTTTCTCCTCTGCACTTTAGAACATGGGGCACAGCTCTTCCTGGTTTACATTTGCTCTCTGCAACTGCTTCTCTACCAGCACACAGACTAGTTAAGAGCAAGGACCTAGCATTAGGGTTATATTGCTAACACCTCAGGCACAGATAAGGTTTTGTGGGCTAGGTGACAATTCTGTCAGTCAAGTGTTTGCCTTGCAAGTGGAAGACCTGGGTTTGACTCACAGAACAAAATCTAAAGTGTGATGATACGTACTCACAATTATAGTACACTGGAGAGGCAGAGACAGGGGCTTCCTTAGGGCTTACTGGTCAGCCAGCCTGTGATACTTAATGAGCTCCGGGCCAGAAGAAACACCATCTCAAGAAAACCAAAGTGGATGATAACCAGAGAACAAGTCTCCAGGTTGACTTCTGTCCTTCACATACACATATACACATGCACACAAACTTAATTAGTAAATTAGTGAACGAAAATAAAGGACATAGACAAAATTAGGAGAAATGGCATGGTCACAACTTAGGGGCCATTAACATTTAAAAATCAGGCAGAAGATAGATCTGCCAGTAAAAATTAATAAATGAACAAGTGGGGCATAGCTATAATCCCAGAGCTCTAGAGGCTGATGCTTGTCTCTGTCTCTAACAAACAATCCAAAACAACCTAAGACAGTATGAAGAATGGGGTGGGTGGGGGGGGTGAGATGGGGTGGAGGGTAAGAACATAGTGACATGGGAAAGAAGACCTCTTCAGGATAATAGTACAGCTTCCAGCATCAGTTGCTACCAAGAGGCCAAGTAGAGCCTCTTTTGACTGCATCCCACCATGATGAATGGATTTCATCCTAGCCATGGCAAGGGTGCAAGAGACCAGGGACAGTGTAGTGAAGGGGCCAGCAATTCAACAACTCTTTCAGAAAAAATAGACCTCAAGGATCCCAGGAGAACTACTTAATACTTTTGGAAGGCAACATGACCAGCAACCTAAGACTTCCCACTAGACTCTACCTTTTAAAGATCCCACCACCCTTACTACCATCAGACTGGAGCCAAACCTCCAATGCATAAACCTTGTGGGAGAAACCCCATCCAATGTTAGCAACAGGGAAACTGAGTGGTCAGACCCAGCCAAGCTATCTGGACTTTTTATAATCTCAGCCCTCTGGGGGTGGGGTGTCTGCTGCTTGCTTCTTTTCCTTTTCTATTTTTCTTTCTTTCTTTTGTTACACCATTTTGATCTTGCTTCACTAGCTGCAGCTCATGTGACCAAATGGTACGATTTCATTTTGTCTTTTTCTCAGATGTTGAAATGTGAACCAAGTGCTATTTTTAATGAGCTTAGACTTTTTTTTTTTTTTTTTTTGAATTGCAACAAGGTCTACAACAAAGCTTCACTTAGAAGCTGCAATTTCAGTGCACTATTGTGTATCACAGGGAGGTTGCCACAAATCCACTTGGGAGAGTCTCTGGTGGAGAAATCTGGAGGGTAGAAGCTGGCTTGGAGGGAGGTTCCCTATATTCTCCCAAGTTAAGGACCAGAGGCAGATGCCTGGAATGAATGGAAGGAAGCATCCTTTGGGGACCAGGGTCTCCCTCTCCAAACTGTACTTCTATCCCATAACACACAACTGCTAATGGGATTTCCATCCATACAGACATACCACCTCCAATCTGGAGTGCTTTAAAAACATCTTCAGTCAGCCAGGGCTGAGACATAACCAACCATGGGGCAGGCAGGACCTGCCTCACAAAGCCAACATTATAGCAAGAAGCCACTCTCAAAACACTAGTGATGTGAGCATGTGCATTATAAAAATGATATAAGAGCCCTCCTTTCTCTGGATCCCACACAGCTCCAGTTACTCCTGGTCAACCTGTGGTCTCAAATGTTAAACATTCTAGAAGTATACTTACCTGGCAGGGGAGATACCATGATCACGAAGGTGGTTTTCCCAGAGTGAGGCTTATCTATTGCACTCCAGATGTGCTGACCCCTGCAATTTCTCTAAATGCAGGAAACTTGACTGCATAATTTGTGGTAGTGGGGGACTGAGTTCATGCTCTCCTCTGGCCAAAAAAAAATTCTAGAAGTAATTCATAAGTTTTAAATAATTTTTATTGTACAATGCCATAACTTCTACTTACTATTCCTTGTCATTGTTAATCTCTCATTTCCTAATTGGTAAGCTGTACTTTATTATAGATGTGGATGTAGCAGGAAAACATAATACATATAGGCTTTCATGTGAGCCACGGGTTTAAAACTCCACTGGGATCTTGGAATACATTCTCTGAGGGCAAGACAGGGGCTGATATTGCCTGGTGCTTGCTGCTCAACAGGTTCTCTAGCTAGCACCATGAGGTGTAGAGCAGAGAACCCTGCTCACTGAAAGGCCTAGAAACCTTTGAGTCCCTTTCCTCAGCCCTGTTGACCCCACTGACTCCATTGACCTCATTGGTACTGAGACCTGAAGCTCCATGCTGTACCCATTCTTCCTCACCCCAAACCCTACCCCCCCCTCCTGCTCCATCTCTAATCCAGCTGCCGAGACCATTTACCTCATACAGCCTTACATGCAAAGACCCTCTGGCCTCCCTGTCTCTGGCTTCCTGTCCATGTAGCTTATATCCATTATAAATACTAGGTTCAGATGAACTTTCCAGAAAGGCAGCTCCCCTGTTCAGCAACTTAGCTATTCATCCAATGAATACTTATCAAAATGTGTTTGTGTTTCAGAAGAGAAGCTAGTGTAGCTTGAACCCAATGACTAAATATAAAGCCTTTCTTCATATGCAAAGACCTTTTTACTCTGACTCGGGGAGTCTTTCCTGTCCAGGGTCATCTCCATGAGTAATTTGTTTACTACCTCCTAAAGCATAGCCCTGCCTTGCTAGGTCCTCTGTCCCTTGTCTTGGACTCGGCTTCCCTGAACACTTCCTGCCATTCCTACTTATCCATCTTCTATCCATCACTAATACTCAGTCTTAATCTCATGACACCTGCTCCTCATGGAGCCAATCAGAAGTACTATAGTCATCACTGGCATGGATAACTTTCCAAGTTGAAGCTACATAGCCCTATATTTCATCCATATGTATATACCACACACACCTCTGAAATGGCCCTTAAGTCTGTGTGTGTATCTGCCATTGGAGAATATGGCTGTGCTGCAGAAACTGTGCTGGTCAAATCAGCCTTGTTAGCTTAGGTAATGATCATAACCATCATTTGAAATAGGCTCCGTGATTACAGATGAGAGGTGCCCAGGGTACAAATGAGAAGGGAGGCGAATAGCTTGCATTGGGACACACATCTAGTTAGTGGAAAGCAAAGAATTCAAACTCAGTGTTGAGGAACTCTTGTTCATATAACATGACACTACTGTTCATCAGACCAGAATTCTTCTGTAAGCAGGCACGCAATTTTTTTTTGCTGAGTGTTTTATGTGCAGTCCACCTTCACAACTATATCTACATCTCCAAGATGTGCAGCAATATCTGTGAATGAAACAATGGAATTGTGGTTCCCCAAGTCCTCCTCCAGAGCATTAGGGTTACAGGCAAGTGTCCATGCCCACCTTACTTATACATGGGTCCTGGGGATCCAGACTACCATCCTCACATTTGACCATTGGGCAATCTCTTCTGCCCCACTATCTGATTCTTATATACCTACACAGCTCCTGTCTACAAAGTGACACTGCTGAGCACAATTGGAGCAACTGTGGTCACACTGGCCAAGTGACTGTCTAGGTTTACCAGTGCCAGCCCCCACTCCCAAGTCGTCTCACAGACTGGTTTTTCCCTGTTGATTTTGGCTTTGTTTTTTCTCAGCCAGCTCCTCTGATTTTTAGCCTAGCTAAAAGATAAGATACAGTTTCAACATTGGGCAAGAAACAAGCCCATATCTCCATCTGCCCTGGCTAAGGGGATCTTAAATTGGTTTTCCTGACTCCTCTCTCTGAGGAGGTCTTTACTGATGGCCTCATCTCAGATAAGCTGAGCAGGAGACAGCCCCTGGGCAGCTGACCTAGAAACTCCAAACCACAGAAAACCATGTCTTTGACCTGAAAGTGCCTTGTTATTGGGTTCTGCTTAATGCAAATCCATCATCATTGGGATCTCCTTCTTGTCTCTTCAGAGAAAAGCCATGTTGCCCAGCAACCAGCATGTCAGTGATGTCCCAAAGCTGTTGATCAATACCATGCTGGCTGCCTGGCCTTTCTGTGAAGCCATATTTGCCTTCCAGTCCCAAAATTCAGTGTCTGATGATTTCTTAGCAGCTGGATAATGTATTGAAAAGAAAATAAGACTTGGAGTTAGACATCTCTGGATTGATGTCATAGTTCAAGCACATACTGGGTATGTGATGTTGAAAGTCACTTGCTGTCTCTGAACTTCTGTTTCTTCACTACTGGGATAGAAGGAATTTTGCAGAAAATCTCTTGTTCCTTTCGATCCTGAATCCTGTGACTTGGGGCAAGAGCTACTATTTCCTGCCCAAGTCCAGTGTGATACAGAAACCAGATTCTGATTTGTGTGGGCCATTTTATGTTCTCTCTACACCTCAGTGTAACATAAAGATAGATGTGGGCCATGGAAAGGGTAGGATATGTTATCTTTCCATGGATGCCCCTTTCCCACCTCCCTTGCTTCAGCAATAAAGCTCCTTTGCATACAGACAGACAGCAACCCTCTGGGAAATCCTGAAGAAATACCATCCATATGTTTTTGAGTCATTTACACTGAACCCATCATAATATTGTTCTTTGAAGATCCATTTACATTTGTTCTAAAGGCTTATTTTAAAGCTTATGCAAATGAATGAGATTAAGGTTGCATTCTGGAAGCTGGAGCTGGAAAATGGGAAGTTCAATTTAAAGCATGATGTAAATAGAGTTTCACATGTGTTCAAAGTCATTCTTCCTTCTTAGCCTGAGTGTCCTCCATTCAACCCCCTGATGCCCGGGACCCAGAGGATTCTCCACCAGCAAACTCTAACTGATGGAACTGGAAGTAGTGAGCAGAACAGTAGAATGTTCTTCCCCTCTTACTAAGCATGTTGTCCTGTGTGAATGTTACAACTTCTTAGGCTTCCGTGTCTTTATTTGGAAACAATCGAAGATCTCTATAGATTTCCAAATATCAGCTATGTTAGAACTGCCTAAGAAGTGGGTCCTTGCATTTTATGTCCTACTGACATAGCATTCCCAAGAATAAAGCCCCAGAATCTAAATCATACACTATCTCCCCACTATAAGATTTCTCCTCTCTAGCCACACAATGCTTGGGTTTCTTGCTGAGTGTCTTCTTTTCAGCCAGGATTTTTCTCACTAAGTCCTACACTCTCTACTATGTGTTGGAAGTCCATTCTTCTACAGCCTCAGTATAGACTCTTTCTTGGTTGCTTTTGTTTGTCTGTGATTTTTGTTTGTTTTGAAGATTCATGATTCATTCATTGATCACCTAAAACACACTAAGGTAGGATACTAAGGTGTGGGTCTCAGTGTGAAGTAAAAGTTAGAGCCCTTGCTTTCCCTATGGATGGACTGGTGCGGGGAAAAACACAAAAATATTAAATGAAAGAATAAAAAGACCACAAAGGCTGTGTTGTGAAAAGTTATAGTTTTTTTCTTTTTACGTGCACATGAGTGTGTATGTGGAGGTTGTACATGTTGGGATGTGTATGTGGAGGTCAGATTTGTTATTTCTCAAGGATCCTCACCTTGATTTCTGAGACAGGGTCTCTCACTGGCTTGGAACTCACCAATCATATACTAGGATAGTTTGATTAAATTAATTTATTAGTGCCCTTTGTCTGTTTCTCCAGCACTAAGGTTATAAGCACATGCCATCAAACCTGACTTTTTTCATGGTCCTGGAGCTCAGGTCTTCATGGCAAGCAAGCATTTGACAAACAGTGATTTCTCCAGCCCCCACCATATGGATCTTAGCACTGATATGCTTAGCTAGGGACCAGTAGCACTGTAGGGACTGAACTGGAAGTTGGTTCTGTGCTCCATGGATGGGAAAATGATGAAACAAGGACAAAGGATTCAGCAGAGACAAACAAATAAGAAGCACAAGGCCCATGGGTGCAGAGGATACACTATGTTAAACACCAACTGCCTCTTCCTACTGTTGGCAAGAATCACCTACCTTGTATGATGCTACAGGTAGCTTCCCATGGCTTTCTTTCTATCTTAGGCTTGTAAACATGAATATCCAGTGCTGAAACTTCATCCTTGGCCTGCCACTCTGCCTAATTCCACATACTCCAATGTAAGCACAGTACAATGATACCTCCAAGAGCCCATCACTTACTGTACATTGGGGAATTCTCATGAAGCAAATTATATCTTCTGCTCAGTTTCTTTATCCAAGGAGCATGACCTCATTTTAAATGTAAATCTAGCCTAGGGGTGTAGTTCAGTGGCAAAGCATTTGCCAAGTGAAAGCAAGGCCCTGGGTTTGATCCCTAGCATCACTAATTAATTAGCTAATTAATTAATTAAAATAAATGTAAATCTAGCCAGCATTACATGCATGTTCCCACCCCCCCCAATAAAATCAGAACCTTAGCTATGCAAAATAAAAAGTCATTCTAACCTGTCTTTGTGCACTTTTGTGTTGTGTGTACCAAGCTCTAAACTTTTCCTTGCTTCACAGAGACATCAGGTGCTACCCTGCCAGCTTTGGGGACTTAGATCCTGGGTCAGGCAAAAGTGAGAATGTCCTCCAAGACAAAACAAGCTACTGCCAAAGAACAAAGCTCTGCCATAGAAACAGAGGGCGAATATGATAGGTGCTTCTGGGAGGAAGAAATCTGTGAGTGGGGTGTGTTCAAGTCACCTCTACCTCAGGGCACCTAAAGGCCACTGAGAGCTGGCCTGGTATGTCTGTGAGAACTTTCTCCAGATTCCAGACTACCTCAGGGAAAAGGAGGCCACCTCCAGTGAGTTTCACACCGGAGCACTGGAATTTCTCTCAGTCCTATTTATAAAATTATACGTAGACCGTTGCTTCTCTCCAGCCCCATCTGCATTTCCTCTCATTAATCACAGAAGAGCTCCCTCTGCAGCCTCCATTCCCTGCTCGAAACGGATGTGGAGAGAAAACAAACTAGATGCCACGTAGAAAAAGAAAACAAAAAATACTTGACAATAAAGCAGTGACTTCACTTTTTTAAAGGGGGAAGGTGGCAAACACATAAACTAAAGAGCCAAATCCCTTCAAGGGAAGCAGGAGTTTAGGTCAGCTTTGCTTGTTTTCCACCCCACCCCGCCTCATCCCCCCTAGTGAATTAAGACAAATTTGTAGTTCACCTGGATGGACGATTAGATTTCCTCCTCTCGGTTGCAACAATGAAATATTTCTATAATATTAAACCTGTCAAACTGATCAAACTGCAGTGTCAAAATTTTAAGCATCCCTTCTTGTCCAATCCCCTCAGCTCTGGCAGAACGGAGCACATTTTATTTGCCTGCCCTCAAACTCCCTGGGGTTTTAAAAAATCTGACGCACGTTGTTTCATCTGTGGCATCTGCTGCATTGTTGCTGTAGGTGTCTGCCACCAGCGACATTGATGGCAGGACTCATTCGTTGCCTGCCAAGCACACCACACACCTTTGAATGCGACTCGCTTCGACACACTGCCGCCTGAATGAAATATGCATGTCAGTTACACCTTGCCACTATGTTGTCATGTGGAACCACCCAGCCAAGTATGGAACATAGGACTGGGTCCTTGTTAGCGGGAGCTGCCTATACAGCCAGCACACTAAATATGACACTGGCATTATCTGACTCTACCAAAGCCTTAATGGCTCAGAGTCCCAGTTTCCCACTGACGCCTGTCTGCGCACTTGCAACATGACACACACAAACAACAAGCCCATGACCAGGCCCAAAGAAGGTCAGATGAAGATTATTATGGCTTGGCTTCACGGGATGCATTTCACACTAGGGGATGGACCCATGATGTCCATCTAAGGTGAATCTGGGGAAAGAGTTGGACTTTGAGGCTAGCCTCATGTCATTTTGGTTGTTTCCATTCTGCCCTTTCACCCACGTGACCTTGGACAAACCTGGCTTCTTTATTTGAACAATGGAGATGTCCACCTGTCTTTCAATTGTTGCAGTCTTAAGGTAATTAAGTTAAATATATAACACACACATATGTGTGTGTGAGTGTGTGTGTATCTGTATGTCTGTGTTCCTGGAACCTAATAAGCACTCAGTATACAATCAATAGCTTTATCACTGTTTTTCAGTCTTATTTGCAAAGCTGTCTGGAAAAAAGGAAAATAGTGAGCCCACAGCCTGAGACACTTCTGGTCTGACACAAGTCTGGCCAGAATGTGAGGGGAGAACATGTTCAGTATTGGAATAGTACAGAACATTTCTGGGAAGGATGATGCATAAAAGGGAGTGGGTGACGGGGTGAGGGGGATGTTAACTCTGTCAACCTCAAATCTTAACAAATGAGAAATAGACCCTAGACGTACTGATTAAGTGCTATTAATTACCACCCAGCAGATATTGAACCACAATGTTGCACTCTTAGAAAAAAGTCAGAACTCAGCCTGAATACGAAAGGATTCCATTAGCACTCTCTATAAGCCCTGCCTTGGAGAAGGTCCTTCCACAGTGTGCGTTCCAGAAAGACACAGGCAGGAATACATGTGTGACATCCTCCATGAAACCCACTTCCTATATCTGGGAGTCTAGGAAGAAGAAAGACAGAGTGAGCTCATGGGCTTGGAGGACCAGGTGGGGTGAGTGGAGCTAAAGCGGGGATGCGGGGTGTGTCCTCTAAACAATGGGAGACACACTGAGCATTGCTCCTGGGTGTGGCTTCTGGCTTTACATTATCTCTACCACATATAGGTAGATCTGGTCACCCAGCTCATCCTTAAATTTATTCCTCCTACAGTTACCAAAATCTGAGGATGCTTAAATTCTTTATTAAATGGTGGAGTCGTTACTTGACTCTTCCAGGCATCTACTTTAAATGTATCTCTAAATTTCCTATAGTGTTTCATACAAGTATAAATATAGTGTAAGTACATTCATGGATACAATTTTTAAGAAATAAATATTTTTGATTGTGTTTGGTCAAATCTGTGGATATGAAACCAACAGATATAGAAAGCCAAATGCATTAATAAAATTTCTTCAGATATTAGTATCGCAGTCATCACTGAGCCAGTAGGGAAACTGAGACCCAGAGACAGTATCAAGACTCCACATGTGATCCAGCGGTCTTCTTTCTCGTCTCAAAGCTGTCCTGGTCTTCAGGATTGCAGAAGCTGCCTGCACACCAGTGCAGGACACTGGATACTGGGGCTAGAGGGCCAGCTGTCTCTATTCTTCCCTCACATAGCTCACTAGTGGTCAGTGCTTACTCTGAGCTTTGAATCTAGATGCTAATGGTAGGCCATGCTCTGGACTGAAGGTGTGTCCCTACCCATTTCCCTAAAATCTGGGCCCAACACAGTTAACAGATAGCCACCATTGTTCTTAAGACCACATCCACCAAGGGACACTTCTACTTTTCCTTTGGGAAGCTCATCTCACTAAGCATACCATCTGGTTTCCACAGAGAAAATTAGGAAACACACCAAGATCACCTTAGCTTTCACACCCTAAAATCCATATGGAGTGCTGTTCTGAAGATGATGTTGCCTGATGTAACAAATTTCTGGCTCCCAGTATGGCTGGTGGTGTCTTTTCAGATTTGATACTTACTGGCGCCTGACAATAGTACATAATCTGTAGTCTTCCTGCTTGGCTCTAGGGAGAGTGTGCTGGTTGTTAGCAGGCTTTGCCCTATGAGTAAGTATGACCCTGAACCCTACCTCCATTTTCTCCTCTGCAAAGTCAGGCAATTGCTGTAGATCTCAGCACTATGGCAGTAGTACAGAGGCTGTCCTGTGCTTTGTAGGGTTCTTTATAACATCTTTGGCATCTCCTCACCAGAAGCCAGTGGCAGGTGCTTCTATCTCTACGAAGTTGTGACATCCTAAGTTTCTGCTCACACTGGCAAACACTCTTGAGGGAAACTTGCATCCAGATGATCCTTAGGGGTACTCCTAGCTCTCAGGTCTTGGGGCTGGAAAGTGGTGTGTGCATCCAGCACAACTGGGGTTGGGTCATGTGCCATCATCCCAAGTGCCAGCTCTGATATTTACATTTTAGTTTTATGTAACTGGTCAAAGTACTCCACTTCTCTGAGCCTCAGTTTGCTTATCTGCAAATTGGAGGCATTAATTGCAGTTGTACTTAGTTGATTGGACAACTGAAGGAATGCGTGTAAAACTTCTGCCACGTGGGATAATGCCCCATCTGCGGTGCTGTGATAACCATGATAGGATAGAAGTACACCCAAACCATCTGCTCTCTCTGAGGTCCCTCTAGAGACTGAATCCACATAAACGCAAGGTTTCCAGCAGGATCACTATGCAAAGAGAGGAACTAAATGAAGCAGGAGACATGTACTGTGCTGGGCACTATGCTTGGCAGTTTTTATCAGACTCCTTAAACTACATATCAGGGCCTATGAGGACTGCCAAATGCAAAGAAATCCGGTAGGCCAACTAGAGCACAGCCCCATCACCAAGCCAAGGCAAGATCCCATAAACAGTCAGCCACCTTCCTCTCTCTTTTGCCATTAAATGAAAATGACCCATTCATCCGTTGTCTGTGATAAATGCCATAAATGAGGAAGAGGTGATGAGAAAGGAATATTTAGCTAGATTTGTCCCCTTTGCAACAAGTTCGTGTCTTCTTCTCTCTTTGGCTCGACCTAAATGGCAATTGACTTCAGCTCATACAGAAAGAGACAAGGAAATAATATCTGTCCTTAAGTCTGAGTTACAGGTTTCGATTTCCGCTACTCCCAGGTTCCCATTTCTCCGGCCTGACAGCTGCCTGCTACTTCCAAAGCTACCTTAGGCAATAAGCCCAGCTCCCCAGTGCGCATTCCTAAGATCACATCCCTGCTCTGGCCTGCCCCAAGAGAGGTTTTATTCTTCAGTGGAGTGTCGCGATCTGCCACCAGTCACAGGCCTAGTTTCTATATTAAGTGTCAATGAAGAGCAGATGGGGGAGGCTACAGACCCACCAGCAGAAGAGCTGCCTTTTCCCTTCCTGGTCTACTGTCCCTCAGGGCTCTGTCACTCCAGACCTCAGTGACACTTCCTCGGGATTCTCCTCCTGTCTTTTCCATTATCCCCTTCATTATTATCATCCTCAGCTTCACATTCAGCTGATACAGCCTACTAACTACCTCCTCCGGTACATGTGATCCCTCAGCTTCAGAGCAAACATGGAGTGGCTTTGGCCAAGGCTCATGTCGTGACATGCTCATGGGCTGAACTGAGTCTTCACATTCCTCTCTACTCTACACTCAGGCTACAGGATATACATCTCTATCCTGCAGTAGCCAACTGTGACCGCATGGGAAACCTTCCCTTTCTTCATCCACCATGAAGCTCCCCAGGACAGGTACTGTAAACACACTAGCTAGGGCCCACAGTCAGACAAAACCAGGCCAGAAGACAATGCCATTCCAGCCACAAAGGCCTATCCTACCCCACGTAACACTGTCTTTCTGAAGCACCCTTCTTTCTGCTTAGGGAACCATGATGGTTTGAAGAAGAATGCCCTTCATCGGCTCATGTACTTAGACACTTGCTCCCCAGTTAGAGGCACTGTTTGGGGAGGGTTAGCAGGTGGCCTTGTTGCAGGAAGTGTGTCACTGGCAGGAGAGGGATTTGAGACCTTGGGGCCTTTTTCTACTTCCAGTTTGCTCTCTGCTTCATGCATTTGGTTCGGGTTTGACCACCAGCTTCCTGTTCCTTCTGCCAAGCCTCTACACCATGATAGTGGTGAATTCTTATCCTTTGGAGATCTCAAGCCCAAATAAGCCCTTTCTTCTTTAAGTTGCCTTGGTCATGATGTTTTATCAAAGCAACAGGATAGTATCTACTACAGGACGTCTTTTTCATCCTCCAGTAGTCAGTCCAAACGTCATCTTTCCAAGGAAAACATCTCTGACCTTCCCGTCATCCACAGCTACATGTTGTTGGTATTTTGACACATCTCTGGTTTTTGCATGTAATCACACAACATTCTCTCCCTCTGCCACTAAGTATATGATTTCTTAATTGAACGAGTAGATAAATTAAAACCCGGGACATGTTGGAGGCAGATAGTGGTCATGGTATGTAAAATGGCCTTGGGATCACAGTGGTCAGGAGAGGAAGACGGGAGAATTGTTGGCAGTTGCAGGTCATTCTGAGCTCTGTAGGGAGACACTGCAGGAAGGAAGAGGAGGGGACCAGGAGCAGGACGAGGTGTGATGCTTAGGAGATAAGGCAGGAAAGTCACTTCAAGTTCAATAGCAGACTGATCTACATAAGGACAGCTAGTTGCTTTACACTTCTTGATTGCTAGTGCACTGCTTCTCAGACCTCAGTGGTCAGACAGTCCTCATGAAGGGCTTGCTAAAATGCAGATGTTGAGCCAGTGCTCCCTGGACATAGTTCTCCAGTGATGTTCTGCTATGAACCTCATGAGAGGCAGACTCTGATTTGCTCCAGGTTGTAGCGCATCTGGCCTGAAGTCACTAGCCTGTCACTCTTAGTGTCCAGCAAAGCAAACATACTTCAGCTTCCCTATACCAATTTGGCAAAGCAGCTGTCTGTTGGATTATTTAGCCCCTCCCATCATTGCTGGAGGCGGGGAAACTGGAGACATGCCACAGCTTCTTCACAGCAAGCCTTAGGAAAGTTAAAAGTGCAATTTAAAAAAAAAAAAAAATGTATCATCAGGTTCTTAGAATCACATGTGTAAGGGAAAGGGGGCAAGAGGAAATTCATAAAATATTAAACGACACTGTGTCAAGACACAGATAGGGGCAGAATGGTAATTAAAGCAAACAACACATCAAAACCCTGGCTAAAACTGTTATTTAAATTGAAAGTAAATGCAGGAACTGATCACATAGCCTTGTATAAATGCGTTTCCAGGAGCCTTTTAAGAATATTAATGATTATGGAAGCATAATGGCTGAATATCAATGATTGTTTTTACAACAAATGACAGCTCAGAGGGAGAAGAAAAGAATCCAAATCTTTCCAAAGACGCACATTGTGTGTTCTTCCCAGCACATGCATCCATCCCTTTAGGAGTTAGCTGGAGGGTTTGGGACCATGGCTAAGTGTTGGGCTTAGAGTGAGGCTTTCATATGGTGCAGGATAAAAGGCCCTTTAGAGGAGGTGCCTTGCCACGACTGTGGGCCTCTTCAACTAAGGCATCTGTGGAGCTACTGTGTATGACCCCAGAAATTGGGGAACCCCCTGGATGAAGACCTTTTATCAGTTGTCACCATATCTCAAACACTTTTCTATTTTGCCTAAAACCTTCAGAAAAGCTCATACCCAAACCCAAAATGAATATGTAGACTGACTTCTCAGCACAGATGCTAGAAATGACACATAGGAGTCCTTACTTCCAAGGTCACATGTTCAGAACACAAGGTCATGTGAAGAAGAACTCTTCAGTAGTCACAGTGAGACCGGGTCTCTCCTGAGGCATGGCAGTTCACTGAAAGTCATCTGAAACATCTTTGACTGCAGTGAGTGGACACACTTCTAGGAGCCTAAAACAAGACATTGATGTCCTGTTCCCTAAGGAAGGGTCAGTCTACTGTTGCCTTCTAACTTGCTTGGTTTCTGTGTAATATAAATCAGGGCTGGAGAGATGGCTCAGCAGTTAAGAGCACTGGTTATTCTCCCAGAGGTCCTGAATTCAATTCCTAGCAACAATATAGTGGCTCACAACCATTCATAATGAGGTCTGGTGCCCTCTTTTGGCATACAAGCAGAACACTGTACACATAATAAATAAATCAATCTTTTTTTTTTTTAAAAAAAAAAAAAAAAAAAAAAAAAGCCTATGAGGATGCTACCTCCTCTCCTGCCTACAGTTCCCTAAAGACAGACCTCAAGATTGTCCTTGGATAAAGTATATCACAGCACAAAATAGTCCTTAGTGCCCTCCATCCCAGGATTTCTTCCAAATGGCTCCAGCGTGGAGATGATGCTGCCTCAAGACTGAGCTGCCTAAGTCATAAAAGACTGGTAATTTAAGGAAAACATACACTTTCCCGGCCTCCCTGTCTCCAGCTACAGGCTGCAACCTTGGGTCAGCAGCTGTCCTGGGTTGGCTGCCAGGAAGCTGGTTAGCCCTTCCTTGTCCGGAAGCTGTAGCTTAGTTGACCAAAGAGCTCTGGAGATATGAGCATATGTCTGGCTGGCTGGTCAGCAACATCTTGCCTTCCTTTGTGAACTTGTTTCCTTGGGGCACCTCAGGAGGCCATGTGGCTACTTTGATGACAGGATCTGGCTATTTCTGTATTTCCAGGGCTCGATACAGTCATTTATTATACACCATATAAACTAGAAAAACCTTATAGTGCTGATAATTTCCTATTAATGATTCTGTTATTCTAACCATCGCTTCTAATCCTCCTTCTCAAATCTCAGCTCAGATTGCCGTTCCTGTAGGAATCCTAAATCTCCTAATGGAGCAGATTGTGAAGGCCCGAGGCTGGGCAGCAAGGAGGGGAGATTAATGAGACCCCCCACACCAACCGCTGTGCTTGCTGGAAGCCTGCAGAGCAGCTAGCAACCCCCTCCCTGCCTGCAATGATTTTGCTCACCTTCTGGCAGCTTCTTCTCCTCACTGCTGGGGGCACCATCCCTCAAAGACTTGCCTGCATCAAAGTGGCTACTGTTTCCAGTTCTTTCTCTCACAATCCCTTTTGTTCCCTGGTTTTGATCCGGCATATGCTATGGGCCAGGCTCTTGTCTTTCTGCTTGTGAATAAATGGAAGCACTTAAGGAGGCAACGGAGCCAAACATGTTCTTGTTCTTTTCTAATGAGGAGCCAGAGGGACCCCATTATGGTCTCGTGTTTTGGGTCTGGCTAGGCCAGTATAATGTGCGGAAGACCAAAGACCTAAATCTGGTCCCGGCTTTCCAGAAGCAAAGGAAAGCTTTGCCAGATCTACCTTTTGTGTCTGCTGCCTCCCTAGGACCCGGGTCTGTAAACAATGTCACATGTGTGACCTCAAGAAAAGTCCAGCAATGTGAGGAGTAGACAGGTGAAGGCAGACAGGCTGCAATGGAAACAGTGAATAGAAGGCTTTACATGGAAAATGCTGCTGGGATGAGTCTGCAAAGATTGAGGAAGCTCTAGTCAGAAGCCGACCACTGGCATGGTGTGGTAGGCCCTGAGATTGGGTCATTTGCAACTTGAGAAAGGATCAGGAGGCACAGAAGTGCATGAGTCATGTAGAGAAACGGCCCCATGTGGCCTTGCGGGAGGATGGAATTGGGGAGGAAGAGGAGGTGAGGCTGGAAAAGGAAGCAAAACTACAAGGTGGAGTTTGGCAAATTACATTGAGAATCTGCTCTAGGGCACTAACTGCTCTGTACCAGTTAGTTTGTAGAATAAGAGTTATCCTAGAAGGCAATGAAGGGAAACTGGCTGTCACGGAGACCAGACTGTAAGCCTGAGTTTCTTCACCTGGACATACATAGTCAGATGCTAAATACTTGGCACAGTTGGTACTTAGCTGTGCAGGGACTCTCCTAGAATGTCCTGCAGGATCCCTGACTCCAACCGCTTCCAGGTAGGGTGCTGGAAAATGTCACAGGACATTGCTAGCACTCTCTGGGGCGGACCACCCCTGGTTGGAATCTCCAAGCTCAGCCTCCCTGGAGCTGGGGTTGAGTGAGTACAGAGATTAGAAGACAAGGCAGACTGCAGTCAGTTTCAGGAGCTGGATCAGGGTAGTCCCTGGCTTTTGGTGAACACATAGTGTGTGCTCAGTGTGTCGTGGCTGTGTGAATAGTGCACAGACCAGGACTGAAAACCAAAAAATTTGAAAATTTGGGCCCCAGTGGAGATACTCTATTGGTGGTGGCATCTACAGTTCTGTAGGTCAGAGCCAAGAGCCCGGTAGAGACCTATACGGGAGAGCATTCTTGTACATGATGGGAACATCTTCGGAAGATTAGAAGAGGAAGCGGACTGAGGTGAGAACACAAGGTATCAGCATCCCATGTCTGTGCAGAAGGGCAGAAGGCTTGGCACAGGTACCCAGGAGAAATGAAAGCCAGAGGAAAGTGTTCCAGAAAAAGATGGCAAAAGAATGTTTCCAGAAGAATCTAGCCAAATGTTGCAGAAGTGGGATGGAATCTAAATTGAGGGAGGGGAGAGACAGAATCTGCTGGATACCTAGAAGGTATAGTTTGGCAACAGATGGGCTCATGAACATGAAGGATTTGGAAAGGTTAAAAATACTAGAAAGACATACTGTGGAGTAAATGATACTCAAACACAACTTACCAGGTCCTGCTCCCTTGAGCCCTGGCCACAGGCACCCCAAAAGTTCATAAAATACCAACTGTGAGCTCTGAGGCCCAGGTGGCCAGCATCATCCCTGCCCAAGGGAGTGAGTGTTGAATGTTCTGGGCCCTGTGAGTAATCCACAAAGAGTTTTTAGGCATCCACCTGTGGGCTCGCTGACAGCTGTCTTCTGGGTTTAACAGCAGAACACCAGGATGCTCCCTCCTGCCCCACCCACCAGTCTCACTGTTTACCCAGATGATCCCCTGGCACATTAAAGCTAATCACATCCTGATGCCATGGAGGAGAAGCACCTATTGACCCATCGATTCCATTCACTCATGTGGCACTGTGACGCTTTGGCTAAGGTTGATTTGCCAGAACAGCTTCTTGTCTCTCCTATATTTTGCCCCTAAATGGACTTCTGTTGACAGTTTTTCTTCCCAGATCCGGGGGCTGGAACCCCAGGCCTTGTGTATATTACGAATGTGCTCTATGGCCAACCTACATCCTTCACCCTGTCCACACTACTAATCCCTTGCCAGGCTCCACCCTTTCTTTCTACCCTGTGTCATATCACCCCCCTTCCTGATTTCCACACTGCATCACACCACCTCCCTCTCACACTGCATCACACCACCTCCCTCTCACGCTGCATCACACCACCTCCCTCTTACACTGCATCACACCACCTCCCTCTCACACTGCATCACACCACCTCCCTCTCACACTGCATCACACCACCTCCCTCTCACACATATCACACCATCTTCCTCTCACACTGCATCACACCACCTCCCTCTCACACACATCACACCATCTTCCTCTCACACTGCATCACACCATCTTCCTCTCACACTGCATCACACCACCTCCCTCTCACACTGCATCACACCATCTTCCTCTCACACTGCATCACACCATCTTCCTCTCACACTGCATCACACCACCTCCCTTTCACTCTGTATCATAGCACTTCCCATTCCTGATTCCACATTGTATATCACTACCTCCCTTTCCTGAAAGAAATTTGTTATTAAAACAAAACTCTGTTTCTTAGAAGTCTGTTTCCCAAGAAAGACTTATCCAGGGTCTAACAGGACATTCCTCCCTTGTTATCTTTTTGACCCACTCACAGTGTTTCTGGTCTGCCTCCCAGTTCCAGCAGCACTCAAGGTGGATGCAGATGCCCTTTCAGAGATAAAGGGAGAGGGCCTAGCTCTTGTTTCTTAGTGGTGGAACATGCTTCCCATGGCCTTGGTCCACTGTAAGTCTTCAGGCAATCATGTCTTTCCCCCAAAGCCACTTCCCTGATATTGCCTCAGCAATCACACAACTCTTTGCCCAGCCAGTTCATTCAGCTTCTCATCCTTTAAACCCAAGCTCTAGTCTCAGTTCTCTGAATAAAGATAACATCCTCTAAATGGGGGCAGTGCCTTCAGGGTGAAGGATTCAGGAAGCAGCTGTAGCCTGCCCTGCTTGAATTAGTAGAAGGTATAAGAAGGGCTTTGGAAAGCAGAAAGGCCTGAGGTTCCCAAGTCTCTCATTCTAGGGCATCAAGTTACTCACTAAACTGACCCTCCACATCCTGGTCCCTGGACTGTCTTTACTCACACCGATAAGAATTCAGGGCTTATCTCCTGATTGCTCTCCTGCACAAAATGCCAAAGTTGTTCAGGTGCCTGTCAGTCTTTCCTGGGCATCACTTTAGCTAGGAATCAGCAGTTGTGGGCACTCATGGGCAGCAGTCTCATGTTCAACATATTGACTCAGGTGAGTGGACACCACTGAATTTCATGGAGGCAGACAAGATGCTCAGTATTGGAAATACATCAGATGCAAACAGATGCTGTAAGAAACCTGCATCTGACTAACGGAAATGTGCTGTGTACAACTCTCTTGAATTTGGTGGGTAAATTAGATATGTACCTGCATGCCCAATAGAAACATCTGCAACCTGTGACCAGAGCATCAGTACTTATAACACCTGTGAGGCATGTTCATCTTATTCTGGAAGTGGGATAATAGAGACTCACAGCTTTTTTCTTCGAGGGACTCCTCCAAGGCGCCATGGCCGCCCAAAGGCATTGTGTCAGTGCCTCCTATAGTCCTGGTCACTTCATGGGTCTGGTAATCACTAGTAGGTTACACTCACTTTCCCACCAGTGGCATGGGTTTTCAATGTGATGATCCCGGTGTCCCCAGCCTTCGTTAGACTATTCAACAGTCATGATACCGGGAGAAACTGATTCAAGGAAGACTGGTGTACTTTGCCTCATAGTTCCAAGGGTTTCTGCTTCCATTTTTTTTCCTCTGGACCTGTGGTGAGGTGGGGCATCATGGTGAATGTGTGTGGTGAATCATAGCTACTCATCTCATGAGAGCCAACAGAAAGAGTCCAAAGAAAGTCAGAAAGTGATCAGAGATACACCCACAGTGGCCCAATTCTTCCGTTTAAACCCCATTCCACCAAAGCTCTTACCACCTCTGAAAATACCACTGCTTGCTGGGGAGCTAATCTCCCCTCACATGGTGGGACATGTCAGAGCTAACCTGTAACACATGCTGTCCAAGTTAGCCTTCCTACTGCTATTACTACCACACCTAGGAGGGCTTAGAGGAAGAGTGTATGCTGACTCATGGGCTTAGAGGGTTTAACCCATTGGGGCAGAATATGATGGTTCATTCATGGCAGCCAGGAAACAAGGAGAGGAAGACAGGAAGAGGTCAGAGTAGGGAAAACCCCCAAGGACACACTGCCCTTCCATAATCTATTTCCTCCCCCAGGTCCTATCTTCTGCATTGTGCCCCCTCCCAATGTCATCATAGATTAATCCATCTGCCACCTCAAAGCCTTCAGGAGATACGGGGCTTTGGAGACTACCTCAGACACACCCAGAAGTATGCTTCTGGACAAATCTTAATCCCATCAAATGGACAGTTAAGATCACGGATCCCATGGTTCTCTGGGACCCTGGGGTACTCTTCTGCATATTGATTGCCTTTGCTCCTGTATCCAGCAAGGTGTTTTGGAGGGACATAAGAAGCATTGTCCTGCTTCACCCACAGCTCTTGGTGGGTGGGAAATGGGTAAGTGATGCTCACATGTAGAAAGACCCATTCTCAAACCCTTCTTCATGGTCCCCTAATCACTGGATTCTAGGACCCAGGGCTTCAGATGCACATTCTTCTGCCTGCAGAAGTGTTCCCTGGGTCACTGGGCACAGCTGTGTCCCTGGGCCTCCCTGCACTGGGAGGTGCTAGTTTGGTGCTTTCATCCTTACAGAGACACTTACTGCCTGAGAAGCAATTGGGATAATGGATCGAGCCAAGTCAAATCTGATTTTCTTAAGAGAGAAAATCGAATTCTCCACTTGGTGAGGCAGACAGAGATGAGAAGGAAGAGAGTCAGGAATACACAGCTCACCCAGGTAGGGAGGGCCAGAGGCCTGAAGGGTAAGAGAGGCAGCTGAGCAGCCAGAAATACCAGCAGGGCCCGTGCCCACAGCACAGCCAAGTAGTCTTAGCTTTAGACCTCTGACTTACCTGGATGTTAAGTTTTCCAAATTTAGAATAAGCCCAGAGATGACTGTGCTTGTCCTCACTGGTTTTAGTTTTAAACTCTGTAAGCTCTTCTAGGTTGAGGCCTCTACAAAGTCATTTGGGAAAAGTAGCACCTTCCCAGAGGGAACATAAGGAAAAAGAGCTGAGATTCCATACCTGGTCCACTGTGTGTGAACCCCCAGCCTGTAATAAAGCCAGGAACAAGCATCCAGCCAGCCTTGGAAGATGCCAGTCCAGCAGTTGCCTCTTCTGGGGACAGGTGTACATGACTTTGCTGTTTCACATTGTCATTTTGCCAGCAAGTCTAGAGTAGTTTCGAAGCATTATGGCCTATCAGAATTCACAGCTCTAATCTCTTTGTTGTCTGGAGAAGATGACCAGTGTCTAAATTAGCCCTGGTGAACTGTGCTCAGGTCGGTAACAGAAATGTGTCTCAGAGGACAAGACAACTCGGGGGAAAGCTGAAGCTAACTTCCCTTTGTGAGTGAGTCCGAGGCAAAACCTTTGAAGAAAGGAAACACTGGGCCAGACACTAAAGGATGAGTTAGAACTTATAGTAGGAGAGTGGGTGGACATGGAGTGTCACAAGGAATAACACGTAAACTGAGATACAGAAACCTGAAAGTGCACATGCTCAGACATGCTGTACAACCCCCAATGGCCTAATTAGGAGACTGGAAGTTGTGGGGTGGAGAGAAGAGGCCACCAAGGTGGGCTGAGATTGTTCACAAAGAGAAATTTGGATGATTTCATGAAGCCAATAGGAGAGCCGTCTGAGAAAGCCCAGAAGAAATGAAGGGACATTTCTGAGAGAAAATTCCAGACTGCATAGATTCTTCCATAGATCACTGAATATCAAGGTTTTAAGGAACATACAAGGGTGACTGTCATATGGATCCCATTAAACAGTATCAGAGCCCACGATAGGGCATTAGGGCTCAGAGGTGTTGGGGCTAAGAATGATCTCCTGGGTCCTCCTCACTGAGCATCCATTGTGCTCTCTCATACCTTTGCCTATTTCTTTGAAGTCTTCAGCAGTGGAGTTAGGATTCCATTTGGCAAATTTGCCATCAGAGAAGGTGAAAGCAACAGCTGCTGACAGAGACTGATGGTCTGAGGCCCCAAAGAGGTAGGTGAGGGAGGAAAGGCAAGCTAACTAAAGCCTCATGGTGAGCTGACAGTGCTTGCTAACTCCTGCCCTCATATTCTCTGCTGGAAGGCCCTGGCCACGCCTTAGCACAGGTTAGATCGGGTGCAGGGAACCAAATCCTCACTCTGCTGAACCTTCAATTAGGGTAAAGCAGTATCCCCATTCATAATAAACAGGGTGGCCTTTACTAGAATTGCCTAAGGAAATGAATACACACACTTAGAGAGACACAAGGGGTCGCCCAGCTTGAGGTAAGCATGGGAAGGCTGATAGTCATGGTGAGCTATGAGATGGGGGCAGGGATGATCTAGGTGAGTGTGAGCACATTCTCCAAATGATGATGGCTCTCTTTGTGGGCAGGCTCAGCCGGGAGTCACCCTCAGAACACCAACAGGAGCCCTTTTGTTTTGTTTGATCCTGTCTGATAGCTCTGTCTGGCACAGAGATCCTGTCTTTGATCTCTTACACTGATGTGAAGTCTCTGGAGCTTACAGAATCTCCTTGAGCTTAATTCTTTATGGCATACCCGGCACCACACTGTCCTCTCCCATATATCACATGCTGTCCCGGGTCCTTCCGGCCTGTTGCCTCAGTGGTTACCACAGACTGAAGAAACAGTACCTGTTTTCTCCCCTCTCCTGACCTCTCCTCACCTAAGACTCAGGGTTGGTTAAGCCTTGGGATATGGAAAACCCCTAACCCAGCTTAAGAAGGCAGGGCTTCGGCTTCTGATGTAAGAAGTTTCTAGACTGAATCTCACCTCCATGAACCTCAGTCTCTTCCTGGGAAAAGCAGAATTGCGCATGCCTACCTTGGCAATCTGGCATGGTGCCTGACACTAAGGGAAGGCATGGCAAATACTTTCAAATGAAGGGCCCATCAACGACTTGCTCTGTGACAAATGGGAATGCAGGAGGCTTGGACCTATTGTCACCTGAAGAGTAGTAAGGACTCTTGGCACATCAGCAGGGCTCAGACTTGCTTTGCAATCTTGATACACAAATTAGAACATGAGAAAGGGAGAAGACTCCAACAGGAAGGCAGCAAAAGCATAGCCCTGGATTCATTCCCAGCATGGCCCATTCACAGAACAACTCGGGAGATTCCTCCATACTTCAGGGAGAGAAAGGTTTTGCTCCAGCTGGAAAGATGGAGAGCCCACCTACAGCAGCAGCAGCAGCAGCCCCTCCCAGAGGCTGTCTTTGAAGATATTTGAAGAGGGCTGATAAGGAGTGACATGGCTCAGAACCTCCAGGGTGTCCATCTGCTAGCTCACTCACTCTGCATCTTGTCTATGAGAGGAATGGACTATGACATCCAGGCTGCTTGTGCATGTGTGTAAGTGTGCCTGAGTTTCCATGTGTACTGGACCAGGAGGTGTGGGCTCTTGCCTAGAATGGAGAATATTACAGTCCTGAGTCGAAGTATATAGAAAATGAACTAACCTCAAGGAGACAGGAAGGGATGAGGTGGTTCAACAGGAATCAGTCTTCCAGTCACCCCCACAGCAGAGCCATGGGGCGATGGAAGCAGCATGTGGTGACCATCTGCATCTCCGGAAGCCTTGATGTCCATGAAGTACCAGAGCCAGGCAAGACAAAGGCTGAAAGAGGTGTTAGCATCTCCCTTTTGATCATGTGAGCGCTGGGCCTGCTCGCACCTCTTTTCATCATCATGGAGCTTCACAGCAGCAATCAGACCATCAGGCTAGTTTTTGACAATTGTGCTCTTGAATAGAAGAAAATTCCCAGGAGCCCCAGCCAGGGAGAAAACAAAGATAGTTTTTACCTTCCCTTGAAGTATTTTGTTGATTGTTAGGCTTGTTACTCAGGTTCTAAGTCCCAACAAGCATCTGTGAAGATCTTTCTCCCCGGCCCCCTTCTCCGCCTCCCTCCTCCCTTCTCTTTTCAGATCTCGTCATTTATGTAACTCAGCAAAACTTAATTAAGCATCTGTGATAGAATCATGGGCTAGGCACCAGGAATATAAATGAATTAGACAACTGCTTCTCTCCAAACCTCACAAGCAGAGGGGTAGAAGACCTCTGCTTTGCTCTATTTGGGATCCACTAGGGGTCTTTGGTTTAAAAGCATTAGGGAGATAGGTCCAGGAAATGCATTCTCAGGAAGGAGGAGATGCAGGAAAGTGTGATTTCTCATGGTTTGTGATGCTACAGGACACATGTGTGTCGGAAGGCAAGCGTGGCTCATTTTAACAAATGGTTACTGTGTGCGCAGAGTAGGGTGACAGAGCATGTCACCTGCTTCTTCACCTAGCCATCCTCAGTCCCCTGTACATATCCCCTTCCAAGGCAGTATCCTCAGGACCGACCACCATCGCTCTCTTTGCTCTTCTAGTTAGCCATAGCTACCAATGGGCATGTCTCTCCCAGGAAGGCTATGGTGGTTTCAAGGAGAAAATCATATCTGCTCACAGAAGCCCACTGCGTTCCAGAGCTGCAGGCTTTAGGTAGGTACTGGAGACAGCAATGGCAGAGTCATCAGGCATGCCCATGTGGATCTCAATCAGCTACAGATTCTGGCAAGTACCAAAGATCACACTGCTCTAAGATGTGAGCAGCGAGACTGGAAAAGGTACAGAGAAGAGGGTCAGTTTTGTCTTGGGAGACAAAAGGACAGCTTCAGGAGAGTGGAGACACCTGGAGCTTGCCATCTAGTGGGGGAAATAAGATTATATGGAGAAATCACTTCAATACACGGGAACATGAAAACACTGTGATACAGAAGGCAGCTGGCTGTTTAGCTAAAGCCGGGCTTCTCAACCTTCCTAAAGCTGCGACCCTGTAATATACTTCCTTCTGTATGGTGACCCCCAACCATAAAATGATTTTGTGGCTCTTCCTAACTGTAGTTTTGCTACTGCTATGAATCACAGTGTAAATACAGGATATTTGACACTCACCCCAAAGGTGTCGAGACCCACAGGTTGAGAAGCATTGAGCTAGGTGATCAAGGAGAACAGTATTAAAGAGTGATATTTAATTTCCTTCTTGCCAGTATTTAGAATTCTTAATATTCATTCACTCCATAGATAATTACTAAGTGGTTCATAGGTTATTATAATAAGAGGAAACAGCCTTGTCATAGTGGAGCTTACATTGTAGTGGGGTGGAATGATAAAAACAATAAATAGAATCAATAAGTTAGAGTGTGGATGAGTAAACTCTTCCTGGAAAGGGTTAGTTAATAAGTATTCTAGTCTTTATAGACCGTATGTTTCTCAGATGCAACTACTCAGTTTCGCCTTTGTAGCACAATACAGCCATCAGAAAACATTAAGTATATACACATGCCTGTGTTCCAATAAAACTTTATTTGCAAAAGCAGAGGGTGGGCTAAATGTGGTCCACAGGTCACAGTTTGCCAACCCAATAGTCAGAAGTTCTCAAGGGAAAATAAACACAAAACATGCTAGAGGATGGACTTGAAACTTTAGTGAGGAAAAAAAATGAGGCTTCCTATAGGACTTGAGCCAGGCAGGGGTCCCCCACCTGAAGACAGGAATGATGGATGAGTCTGCCATGTTCAAATGCAAACAGGGAGGTGGCCACTGGGAAGAAGGTGTTTCCAGACAAAGAGAATTGGCATGGAGGAAAAACAGGACAGCAGGCAGGTGAGGACAACAAACTGCCCTCTGAGCAATCTGGCAGGAGCATGGAATGACGGGATAGTGTTAGTGATAGAGCAAAAGGCTGGAAAGGGGAAATGCACAGCATACTGTCAGGAGCCTCACCCTCCACACTAAGGGAGCCCGACTGGGCTTGCCAGGAAGGACTTTACTGGGAACTCTCTTCCAGCCCAAGCATGCGCAGACAGTCAAAATCCCAAACAAGCTTTGGCACTGTGAGATGGGTCCTTCCATCAGCTACATGTAGCTGTCTTAAGTCAGGGACAATGCCTATAAAACTACAACCTGTCTCCAAACCCCTTTGGCACATAAACCTCATGTCAGGCCCTGGAGAAGGTATGCTTAGAAGGCTTCTGGGTAATTCTCTCACCTCTCTCTGCATGTCAAAGCCTTCCTCTTCAGCATATCCTTGTCCTGAGGAGAAGCAGGTTCCTTCTGTTGTCAAAGAAGCACCTACTATGTGTATGCAGTGCTAGGTATCTGCCTTGCTTATCTTACAGATTCCTCATGGTTTTTTGAGGAAGGTGTTTTTACCTTGTTATTTAGTGGTAGGAGCAGAGGAGGGGCAATACTGTCAGTGACATCCCCACAGGCAAAGTCAATGAGCACAGGACTTGAAGATCTTTCACCTCACCATGATGCTTCCCATTCAGTCTGCCCCAGAGAGCATTTTGGCTCCTGTCCCGAATTCTCCTCATTTCATGGCCCCCTCCCTTGCCAACTCAGCTGGTACCCAATTAGCTTCTTTCTCGGGAATCTCACTGTCTCCTTCCTCTCTCAGGCCTGTGGTTCAAAGCCCTCCCCAAACTGTTCAACCTTCCCAATGAGATGCCAGGTCTTTCTTGCCCTTTGCTCCTGGGAGCTTCCCCCCTCACCCCTCCCACTCTCACCCAAAACTCTCCTCCAACTCCAGCCCTCCTGTATGTACCCACTCCATGTCCCCAGGCCTAGCAGCTTCCATCCATCACGTACCAGAGTGACCATATTCTATGTGCTAGAAGCCAGTGCTGGTTTGTGCCTATTGTCACAGCTATTGATGACTCAGTTTCATTCTAGAAGTATCTTTGTTTGAGTGGTGATTGTCTATAATTGCATGGAGAACAGATGTAAACACCAATTTAAATCTTTGGAATTTAAGTTGCAAGAATTTCTCCTAGTGTTCTCTCTCTCTCTCTCTCTCTCTCTGAGTGTGTGTGTATGTGTGTGTGTGTATATGTATGTGTATGTGTGTGTATGAGTATGTGTGTGTATGTGTGTGTATATGTGTGTATGTGTATGTGTGTGTATGTATGTGTGTATGTGTGTGTATATGTGTGTGTATGTGTGTGTATATGTGTGTGTATGTGTGTGTGTGTATATGTATGTGTATGTGTGTGTATGAGTATGTGTGTGTATGTGTGTGTATATGTGTGTATGTGTATGTGTGTGTATGTATGTGTGTATGTGTGTGTATATGTGTGTGTATGTGTGTGTATATGTGTGTGTATGTGTGTATATGTGTGTATGTGTATGTGTGTGTATGTATGTGTGTATGTGTATATATGTGTGTACATGTGTGTATGTGTATATATGTGTGTGTATGTGTATATGTGTGTGCATGTATGTGTGTGTATGTATGTGTGTATATATGTATGTGTGTGCATGTATGTGTGTATGTATTTGTGTGTATATGTGTGTGCATGTGTGTATATGTGTATGTGTGTATATGTGTGTGTATGTATATGTGTGTATGTATGTGTGTGTATGTGTGTATATGTGTGTGTATATATGTATGTATGTGTGTGTGTATGTTTGTGTGTATGTGTATACATCTGTCTCCACAGCATGCAAGTGAAGGTAAGACAACATGTAGCAATCAGTTCTCTTCTTCTACCTTCGGGTTCTAGGAATTGAACTCAAGACATGATGCTTGGCAACAAGTTCTTTTATCTACTGGGCCAACTCACCAGCCCATAATGTTTTTATTTGCCTCTATATGTGTGTCCTGCAAGTTAAAGCATTACCTTGGAAGCTGATTACTAAGTGCCATGTTAAAATCTTTCCTGGAGGCATGTGGGGCCTTGTTGGCAGGTACAATGAGGCATCATGAGGGAATCAGAAAGGTGCAACCCTACCATGCCACCCTCTGTGCCTCCCATGTGTGACTACCTCCATAGTGATCAAGTCAGTGATTCCTAAGACATTCAATGCCCTCAGTCAATAGTTATTGGGAGCCTCGTTTATTCCTGGTATTGGCACCTCAATTCTAAACACTGGAGATATAGCAATGGATGAAACAGGCAAAGTCCCTGCCCTTGGGAAACTTACATTCAGGTTGGAGAAGGCAACCAGTTCACAAACAGCTGTGATGAGGCTAATAAAGAAACACAAGACAACATAAAAAGGATAGCAGGAAGAAAGATCAATAAGGGGCAAGATCCTAAGGAGATGCCTGCTTGGTGGATTTGAGAAGCAGCAAGGTCAGCTCAGTGAGAGCTGAGGAGATGGGAGGGGAGCAGAAGGGAAGAGATAGACGATTAAATCTAACCCTGAGCATCAACAGAAGGTTGTTTGTGGATTTGAAAAGAGACTCTAGGAAAGAACCGAAGCATGACTCCTCCTCTTCATATGCCTCCTCCTGGGTGTTGAGATTGAAACTCGGGTCTTATACATGCTAAGCAAGTTCCCAACCACTCCATATTGCCCAGTCAATAGAGGCTCTCTAAAGAGCAAAGGCCCCAACTCTGATGCAAAATGGGGGAATCAGGTGGCAGCCTGCAGCAGAGATGACTCAAAGAAGTCATCCTCTGGATGAAAGTTTGAATGCTGGGCTGAAGGTGTCAAGGATACATTCTGAGTGGTAACCTGAGCCTGAGGAAGAACTGTTTCTATCATCTGAGATGGGGATAATTTTTAACAAGATAAGGCAGGAAGGCTTGTGGGTAGGATTCAGGCTGGGATCCAGGGGTGGATGGATGACATTTGAGATGTTTTCAGACATGTGAATGGAAGTATATAGAGGTTAGACATCTGCATGTTGTAATTGATAGTCCTGAAAGCCGTGGAGCTAAGATAACTGAGGTAGACAGAAGAGAGAGCCCTGAGGTTCCCCCAGCATTCCAGAGCAATAAAGACGTGGAGGAGCTGACAAGAGAGACAGAGTGAAGCAACCACAAGATGGGAGTGGGTTAGAAAAACCACGTCCCCGTGGGCTGTGGAGAGAAAGCGCTCCAACAGGAAAAGTGGGCGTTATTTGGTCTGTTTGCTACCTTTGTGAGAACTATGGCCAAATACCCGACAGAACCAACTTAAAGGGAGGAAAGATTTACTTCAGCTTATGGTTTCTGAAGTGTTCTACATGGTGGTGGAAGGGTATTGTGGAACAGCGCCGTTCACACCATGGTGGCCAGGAAACTGAGAAAAAGAATACAGGAAGAGTCATGACAAGATGTAGCCTCCAAGGACATATCCCAACTCCCTCCAACTGTGAACCCACTTTCCCCTTTTCTCCACCTCACATGTTGTCATCATATTCCAAATCCATAAAGAAATGAAGCCATCCATTAGGTCAAAACCATAACAGACTGATATTCACTGCTATGATAAGATGTCTGCGTGAAACAACTTAAAATGAGTTTATTTTGGTTCATGGTTTCTATTAATGCTGGGTCTGTGACTATCATGGCAGACAGTGTATAGTAGGAGTGTAGACACCATCTAGCAAAGAAAAAGTGAAGAGGATCCTACATCTTCTGAAATGTGCACACGCACATGCACACACACCCACACACACCCCACTCAAGTAAATTAACTTCCCTCCACACCTCTCACTTCCTTAAGGCCCTACAACCTCCAAAGAGCATCGTAAGCTCAGGACCAAGCCTTCAGCTCAGGGATTCTGGCAGCCATTTAAGACCCAACACATCATGGTAAACAGGCCTTTGGCTCTGGGGTTTGCCCATAGAGAATCTTCCATAGATACTCCTCATTCAGGCTCGGGAAGAACTGTTTCAGTGAGAGAGACACCACGCCTCTCATGGAAGGGTAGCTGAAGGGGAAACAGACCGTGAAAGGAGAGACGGCGCTTGTGGGTTCTATGAAAGGGAATTCAGAGAAGGTAGAGGACAGACTCAAGCACCTCCGTCTAAAGATTCCATAGCCTGTTGGTGAGATGCTGAGTGAATAAAACAGCATGTCAGTGGTGCTGGCTGGAAAAGGACCAGCTCTGTTCCTGGGTGAAGGGAAGGTTTGGGGCTAGGCATATCAGGGGCATTTGACCTCCTCTATGATAGAGAGGTTCCTGTAGTGTCACACGGGTGGGAGTCCCTGCTCAGTAGTAAGTAATCCAGTGCCCAGGAAGCTCCCCACAGGAGAGCCACAAGCAGCTGGACCCATGCTCCAACCCCTGCCCGGGTAAACTCAGAAGGGTGATTATTATCAAACTCTCAGGTTCTTTATCTTAAATATCAGCTTACTATACCCACTTCAAATAAAGACATGAAGACTAAATCATACAGTAAATCACAGGGCTTATCTCTTAGGGAATAAGCTGAGATGAAAGCCAGCTCCCTCTGTCCTCCCTCACCATTTGACTTCCAGGGTTTCTCTGGGGACCTCTGACTCACCTTTTACATTGCAATCACCTTCTGTTCCTTATGGCTTCTGAAAAGCCAACAGCAATGAAAGGGTCAGGAGCAGCCTGTATACACACACACACAGACACACACAGACACACCCCACCCTGGCTTTCTACCAGTGAGTCTGACACACACACACACACACACACACACACACACACACACACACACACACACACCCTGGCTTTCTACCAGCGAGGCTGATGAGTCATTTTTCCATGGTGGGTTTTCATGTCTGTGCAGCCTCTTAGAGCTGGCTCAGTAATCTCCACCTGTGTGCAACTAAGATCTTCAAAGAGAGGCTTCCTGCTGAGTGGAGCCCAGCCAGCAAGCTCCATTCTTCCCCCAGAGCTACAGCATAGGAGAGGTGGATGTCTGGCTGCAGCTTCAGGCCACCCAGCCTGCAGGAATCTGAGGCAGGAGGCAGACCACTGTCCTCACACAGCCTCAAGGCAGGCAGCCTTGGAAAGAGCCCTATCCCAGGTCCTGCAAACCTGCCTCTTTTTAAATCTTACCTGAGCCAGGTAGGAAATCACTGAATCTTCCTGACCCAGAAAGAGGGCTCTTGTCATAAGAAATGGGATGTTTTAACTTCTATCCACGAACCTCCTGAGGAAAAAAATGTAAAGTTCTGTCAAAACAGGTTAGTATATTAGCAATCACAGCTCACTACCATCTGTATTTGTCCCATTTGTGGCTTTTATGATGGTTATCTACATTAATTATTTCTCTGCTAAAGTCCCTTTTAATTTCTGAATACTGTTGTTTCTAAGAAAGACGGATATTAGATATGCCGCACATCAGCACAGGGTGGCATTACAGCATGCTATTAAGTTCAGATGCTGAAGCCCAGAAGAAATAACTTTGTTATTTGTAATCTCAATAAAGTATTTTATGTTGTGGCTCAAAATGAGAAACAGCATTTGTGGAAACTGACTTCTTCCTTTGGCAATGACCTTGAATTCACCAAGAAAGACAGAATCTACTTAAACTGAGGTGGTTTGGCATCCAAGGGAAATTCATGATCAGGGTGCTGTGAATATATTTCAGTGGGTGGAACACCAGTCTAGCATACTTGAGGCCCTGGGTAGAGTCCCTTAAAATGGGATGGTGGAGACACATGGATCTGTGATGTCATTCCAGCCACTCCAGAGGTATGAGGACTTCAAGGTCACTAGCAGCCTGGTCTACATTAGACCCCATCTCAGGACAATAAAAGGAACGTTAGAGAGTTCTGATAGAACAGGGAAGATATGTCGAAATAGTCACTCCCAAGCCTGAGGAGAATTAGCAAAGACCAGTTCCCAGTGAGAACTCCCAATAGATACAGGGTGAAGTGCAGCTCATTTCTAGACCATTCCACCAGTGAGGCTCACACACACACACACACACACACTTGAAGAACAGCAGCAGTCACAGAATGGTCACCTACCAAAGTGTTGGGTTTATAAACACCAACCACATGTCTACACAGCAGCATTGGAGGGCAGCCTTCACTGTTCTCATCCCAAAGCTATAAGGAAATAATTAAAATTCTTCTCAATTTCCGACCATCAGCTCCAACAAAAGGTGCCAGTGGGTTAAATAGCTAAAGACCTGAAAAGGCAGGAAGCCTTGAATGAAGCCAAAGGAGACATGGGGGGAGCAAAGAAAATGGCCTTTGTGACATTCTCTGCCAGAAGTGACATTGGCAGGTTCTGATTTGAGCTAGGCTAGGTAGGACCAGATGCTTCCTCAAGATTCCTTCCCACTCAAGCGTACCCTTGCCTTCCCATTTGCTCATTCGCTTGTCAAAAATATTCCGACCATCTGTGATGCACCAGGCACTTTGCCGGCCCTGGGCCCATTGGTGTTAGTGAACAGACATGCCTCTGTTGTCAAGGGTGACAGACAGATAACTCCAGCATAAAAGGTCCACAGCCACAAGCAGGAAAAGAAAACAGATCCGCTTTACACAGGTCCCATTTAGGTGAGGTTCAGACAAAATGAAAACCACCTAATGGGAATAAGCTTACTCTACTGTTGTCGCCCTTGAATACCCCCGGGTGCCCTACATTCTAAAATTCAAGCTAGCAAATAACTTACCCTTCCCATTGTCCAGTGTTTTGAGAAACTGGGTTGCTGCTTCTGCTGGAGACATAGCTCCCCCTGGTGGTCGGAGGCCCAAGTTCTCACTGGCTACAATCTTCCCCACAATCTGTTCAGCAGCCGTGCACGGCTTCGAAGGAAGTCCAGAAAGCAAATATCTGCCTGTTTCTTTTGGCAGGGCGCTCTTGAGGCATTTGAGGCCTTCATTAACTCTGAGTTTGAATTCTATTATTCCATTTCCTTGATGTTGTGATTCCAGGCAGTCAGTGAAACTCTCCGAGTCCCGTTTTAGATTATTGCATTTGATCTTAGCAAAAAAAATGCAACCAAACAATCCATTTCAGGGTAATAGTGCCAGTGAGAAGCTGGTGTAAAGATTAAATATGACAACAAAATAACACTTAGCTTCTGGCAGGCGTCTCCACACTGCTTTACTTTTTAGCTTATAGTTTCAAATTCTTTCTTCTCTACATCCTGCCTTCCTCCTTCTCTCTGCCTCTCCCAAACCCTTACCCCATCCTCTTCTCTTGCACACCTCTTCTCTCCTCCTCTCTCGTCATCCTTGACCCTTTCCATCTCTGTGCTTTCTCTTTTTGGAATCACCTTCCACACATGCACCTCCCCACCTTTTTCATTCCCAGCCTATTGCCAAAATGCGGAGCCCCGATCATTCAGCTCCTCTGTGGTGATAATTCGCATGCCATGCTAGGTCAGCGAGGAGCCGTTTTCCCATGAGTGACTGTGGCTGCTTGTCTGTTCTTCAGAGGGCACTGGAAGCTTGTGTGTGTGGATCACACCAGAGCCCCGGTCCCTGCACCCACCTTCCCTGGGTTGCTATCGGAGCACACCGCCTCCTCTCTAGTCCTTTCAAATTCTCTGATATTTGCAGCCTCCCATCTTCTCGTGCTTTGCCTCTCCTCCCTTCTCTTCTGTCTTCCCTCACCCCCCTTCTCTTTTTTTATCACTTCGCATGCTTTGGTCCCTATCCTCTTGCTTTTGATTTGCACAATGGCCCGTGCGTCTCCCTATTCCCAAGCTGCATTTTCTCAAGCAGCCTGCACTAACTCTTTCCCGTCACTGTAAAAGCTTTTAAATCTTCACTTGGAGCCATTTGCCCTGATCATGCCTCTCTTGGAGATCACACAGATGAGACCGTGTGGTCTTCGGCTGTCAACAATGCCCAGGAAAGACAAGCATCTACTTAAGACATGAATTTTAATTTGGAGATCCCTCAGAGGCTAATGGGTGCAAGCAAAACTGCCAACAGGCCTGGTCTGGTCCTAATGGTGCACAGTGTGCTCTTTGAGAAGGAGACTGAGAAATGCGGAATAGGTGTCTCTCCTTCCCCACAAAACAGATGGGACAGGATGAGCAGGCCAAGACTGGCTTTCTCAATTACTCTCTTTCTTGGCTCAGTTCTCTGTGAGAAGGAAAGCAACAGTTATCTGATGACAAAACAGGAAACAGCCTGATTGTCTCTGAATTGTTCTGGGGGTGAAGGGGTAATGGGCTTGGGGAGGGAAAGATTATGAAGAGTGGAGAATCCCTGACCACTCAGTTCCTCAAATGTGTGAGTTTGAGTCTGAATAGGAGATTAAACCCAAGTCTTCAATCTGTGGCTTGAAGCCAGGGAGGGATGTGGAGATTTCCCACAAACCAAACTCTGCTAATCAGCTGGAAGGGGTCGCCCTCTCACTGTGTAGCTCTGTACCAGTCCTGCCTTGAGCACCTTAGGGATACCCCCACGCCTTTATTTAGGCTCTGCCCAAAGCAGGTTCTGAAACAAGGATTCAAATGCGAGTCATTTGTTTCTGGAGGAATCTAGGAAACCATGAAGAGGAGGGAGAGAGGGATCAGGAAATGGAAGAATGGAGTTTATGAGTTTCAGCTCCCAGTGGAAACTTAGAGACACAAACTCTTTCCCACTGAAGAATGAGCCACCTGCCCATCATTTGAGAAGGCATGTTTCCCAGGACAGTAACACTTCAGTGCCTGTCATTTGCCCTGAACTTGAACTGAGAATGCTTCCAGAGCCAAAGAGACAGCCCTCCTAGAACAATACATCAGGCCTGACCACAGGCCTCAGCTTTATAACAGTGGTCCCTGAAACAAGACATTAGGGCCCCCATCATGTGTCCCCGACACACTTCTTTAAAACCAGGGTCAACAAGCTTCTTTTTATAAAGCCAGGGAATAAATATTATGAACTTTGCAGCTAGATGGTCTCTCTTAGGGCCTCTCTATTATGGCATTATCATGTAGTGAAGTAAGAAGAGGATGTATAATGCAAGTGAGGCATTCTTGGCACGTGCCTTCCCCTCCCACTGAACCCCAAAGTACAAATAAGTATGCAAAAATGGGTGTGGCTGTGTGTCAATAAAACTCCACTGACAGTCCTGACAAGGCTGCACTGACCCACAGACTACAGCTATCCCTTGCCTACTCTAGACAAATTGACCTACTAGGTGCCCACAGTACCCTGCTCCTCCTGTGCCCATATCTTCAGGAGCTGTCCCCTTTCCCATGCTTGTCACCTCACCTGATGGTACCACCTCAGGGAAGCCTCGCCCTGACAGGCCTTCAGCCCTTCACTCTTCTTGAGACCACCTCTCCCAGTTGTAATTGCATAATTAATTATAGAATTGGTTATCTAATACCTATCTCCCCCTCCAGTATGCATGCTTCCGTCAGCCACTGAAGGCCCATCCTGTCTTCTTCCTACCCTTCCTACCATATCTGGATTCTCTCCTAACTGCTAAAAACAACACAGCCCAGTCCAGACTCATCTCTTTCTAGGATCTCTGCAAGCAGCCTCCTGACTTTCCTGGCTATCTTGTTCCTCTGCTGGATGTATCCAGTGGCTCCCCTTCGCCTTCTTGAGAATGCTTGACTTTTAAGAATGGCATCAGAGGCCCTTTATCAATAGGCCTCCCCACTTACTCACAGCTTTTTCTTGAACAGATCCAAGCTGATTCCCTTTGCTCCAGCTATAACCTTTCCACTTGCCCCTTTCAAATGCGAAATGCACTCTCAGGCTCCAGACCTCTGCAGATGCTGTACTTCCCACCCACAAATCCAGGGAGGCAGGGTGTGGCTGTGCTTCCCATCAATTAGCTTCTATTTCCTGGGTCTCTGGCCAATGGGTTTGTTAGAATGTTGATTGCAACCATTTCCTTTTCTGTACTTTCCAACATCACTCCAGGCCTTTCCAAAGAGAGCACTCAAGATCATTTGTCATGGTACGTCAACTCCTCCAGTCTCAGGCAGGTATCAGAACCATGAATTCCTGTGGACCCCTGGGCGGTCCAGATTTTCTGTTTTACACTGCAATGTAATCACCTATGTGCTGATCAATTGCTTCTACCAAACTCCGACCAAGAACCTAGCATCTAGTACCCATCTCTTAGCACCATGACAAGGAATAGGAGGCATTCAGTAAGCAACTAAGCAAACTTCTGGAACACCTAATATGATTTCTCTCTGACAACCAGGTGAGGGTGGGACTTCAGGGCCTCAGGTTTTACATTTTATAGAAGAAGCCCAATGGAAAAGGGGGTTCTTAATTACTATATAGTACAACCACATACTACTTTTGTGTCCTGTTACCTCTCAGCAGCTACCCACCTCAGACACACACTGTCCCAAATTCAAAGATCCTACCTACATTCTTCATTCACTCCTTCCCAAAAGCTAACACAGTGACCACACAGAAGCACTGCCTTCCCAACACCAGGGAACAAGGTACCACACTCCCTCACCACTGCAGGGATGCTAGCACTAGAACAGTGTAGTGACTGTGGAGTTCCTCTTAGCAAGCAGAAAACAAGTCACAACTGGACTTCAGCCCCGGAGCTAGAGAGCTGACCAGGTTACAGGAGAGACTCCATGGCCTGAGAAGATGCTAGCCTTCTGCTGTCATAACAGCATCCAGGCTAAGAGGACTGTGAGAGACTCATCCCTCCCAGCTCTGTTTCACTCGCTTGGAATTTGCTTTGGTAAATAAGGACAGCTTCCCCCCCCACCCCCCTGCACACTCACATCCACACAGGTGCCATCTGCACTCCTTCCTTATCTGAAGCACTTCCTTCAGGCTCTCCACAGCCAGACACGCCTGCAACCATTTTTGTGATTGCAGATAATTCACATTCAAACAAACTGACTTGTTAGAGACATAGCGGGGGAGAGGGCTGCCTGAATGAGATGCACTGCAAATCTCTCGTTTTATTTTGCTTCCCTCTTTCCTGGCATCTTTCATGTCCAAAGAGGACTATTCGTTTGGCCAGAGGATGACTGAAACATGGATACCAAGGCAGCTGTGAAACTGTCAGCCAGTGCCTCCATGAGTAGTCTTCCTAACACTACAAAGGCATTCTCACTGGAGTGTCAGTTTTTGATTCCTGCAATGCCTTCATGTTCTTAATAATACTCTTGCATTTTTTTTTTAAACCAAGTAGCTCCTTTAGAGGATTGTGAATTAGTATCACCTAGAAAGGACACAGCTGGGAAGGGTGGCTTGTAGGTTTGAGTGAGCCTGGCTTTTGTTTACCATAGCAATTTCAGGGGAATAAAGATGGAAGTTCCCAAACCCATGACATCCCTACCATATGAAATCAAACCTCTCTGTCTACCCCTACTACAGCAGACTCTTATGGACAGGATAGAGATCTCAATGTAATCTTTCTCACTTCCTCTCTCTTTCAGCTAACTCACCTATTACTAGAATTTTTAACCAAGCAGAAACCATAGACTTAATCTGTTATATCAAGAATTCTCCTTAAACCCGGTGGGTTGCTTGCACAAACATGAGGCATTATTTCATAGAAAGCCCATTCCTCAAGCAGCTATCTGGTCCAAGAAAAGGTGGAACAAGACTTCCCTAAGGATTTCAACTCAGGGCATGATCTCCTGGGGTTTGTCTAAGCCCAGACAGCCAGAGTGATTGACACTGACTTGCATAACTTCATTGGCACAGACCACAGACTTTCTTTCCTAGGAAAAGGGAATTGGCCCACTCTACCCCCAGCTAAGTGGAGGCTGCCACAGCTCTCCTGGCCCCAGAGAGAGGCACTGAGACCATGCACTTCCTATGTCTGTTCTCTGATATGAATCTTCCTGGCAGGCTGCAGCACAGTTGAAACCTGAACCTTGTGAGATCTATTGAGTTGACACTGTTGCCAGGCATTAATTAAAGTTCAATTAATTATTAAAATGGCATTTATTGAGGTTTTGCTAACTTGGAAATAAGATAAGCATTGGTGGCAGCTACAGACTTTAGTAATTCTAGTCTTAATAATCAGTTGTGATCAGTTGACTTAGAATCCCTTTTCTTATTAAATTGAAATCAAACCTTTCTTTGAGACACCTAATTGTAAGTGAAACTAATTTGCTTCCCCTTGAGGCATCAGGGACTATGAATCTATGCAGGATGAGGAAATCCCACATTAGGACAGAGAAGGGGCTCCTCCCTGCCAAATATGAGAAGTGATGGTTATTTATGGAGAGCATCATTTAGAGAAATGGTCCCCCAAGCTCCCATCTACACACACATTAGCTGGAGCTTTAAAGGCTGTGTTCCTATCTCATTAAAAATGTCAGCATCCCATGGATGTCTCCGCCAATGATTCTGAACTTTCTCAGAGTTGCTTCTCTATTCAGGTAATTTCTGGAACTGTGTGGATCTTCAGAAGGAAGGAAGGAAGGAAGGAAGGAAGGAAGGAAGGAAGGAAGGAAGGAAGGAAAAGGGAAGGGGAAAGACACAGGGAGAGAAAGAGGAAAGGGTGTAGAAGAGAGGGAAGGAGGGAGGGAAGGAGGATCAATTCCAAGGCACACATCTGTTCCTTACTTCTCCAGCTTCCTGAAGTCCTGCATGTCTGACCTTAGGAATCCAGTGAGCATGTCTACTTCTAATGGCTAGGGCCCTCCTACTGCAGACAGGTCTTAGATTAACTGGCCACTAGATGGCTGACACACAGAAACACACACAGAGATAAACAGAGAGACAGAGAGACAGAGAGAGAGGGAGAGAAACAGTAGTAGTAGTAGAATGAGCACAGGCTTAGTAGAGATAACACGGAGATTGAAACCCTAAATCTGATGCTCAGTATCTGTGGCTCCTAGAAACATGCCCTAACATTCTGAGCATTGAGCCCCATTGAGTGTGACAACAGCAACCTCATAGGGTATTTATAAAGGTCAGAGATAATGAATGTGAGGTGCCTGCAGAGTAACACGGAGCCTGAGCCTGGTGTTTAGATGATACTCAATAATGAGGCTGTTGATTCTTTCTTTCTTTTCCTTCCTTCCTTCCTTTTTTGCCTATGGATTATCAAACATACCTTAAATGGTGTTAAATAACAAACACAGAACAGAACACAGCGGCTCAGTGTGACATGAGCATCAATCTCCTGTCTTGATCAGGAGGAATGAGCTGAGCATGATATTGTAGAAAACACACGTGGTCATGATAGTGTGTCAGAGACTGTTGTCTTATCCCAAATCAGGATAGTAAATGTGAGATAGGGAAACTGAGTCAAGAGATGTCCTTAAAAAAGAAACCTTGAGATCAGTGATCACCGGCTGGATGGGAAGAGGACATAAGCAGAGAGCACAGCAGCGGAAATGGTGCGTTTGACAGAAGTGGAAGCTTGAGAGAAGAGAAATACAAAGAAAAAGACAGATGAGTTCTTCCTGGAAGTGTGGTTGAGCATCAAGCCGGGACTCTGGCGTTGCTTGAGACTTAAAAGAAAAGGTCTATCAACCAAGGAATGCTACACTGAGGCTACTGCTCCTGACTCTATACACAAAGAGCCTCCTCATGGCATGGTGACTTGCATCCCAGCCATGACAAGGCCAAGTGGAATGTGAAGCGTGTTTATTATCCTGTACTAACTAGATGATGAGGACTCTAGGTCCTGTGTGCCGGTGGGCCAAGGATTGAGATCCGTGGATAAAGGATTCTATTACCTGTCCCCTTCCCAGATATTTCCTTAAAAAAAAAAAAAAATAGGACAGTCAAAGGGAAATCTCAGGTCTGTGGCTTTATTTTCCAAGGGAAATAAATAGGATTCCTAAACAGGCCTGGCTTTCTGGCTAACGGCCTTTAGTGAGTAGGACATTGTCATCCAATTCTGTTTACTCAGATTTTCTGGGCCTTCTCCCATGCTTGATTTCACACACTCATTTTGGACGCTTTAGCTGCAAAACAACGTGCTAAACTGCTGAGCAGGAAAGAGAAGCAGCCCAGACAGATGGAGGTTTCCTGACTCTTTGGCCAGGGTTCCTTTTACATATGAGTAGCAGGTGGAAGAGGAGGAGTGTTTCTTTCCTGATAATCTGATGATACAAGGCCTAAGGAAACCCTTTCCTTCAGGGAACTCTGTCCTTCATGGTCCATCTGTCTCCTGATTTCCTTTACACTCACTGGCTAAGTTGCCTCCAAGTGACTCTGCAGATAAGTCAGCTTATAGGGTGGGGGTAGACATGTATATGTGTGACATGAATAAAGGATTAATGTATCATGTACTCCATAAAAAATCTCTTTATTAGTGAATGTAGTCAAATGCAAAAAAAAATCACAATCCTTATAACACAATGGCAGATAAAGAGCTTACTTATTTCTAATTTGATGTCTGAGAATTACAACCCAACAAGAAAAATGGAATTCTTAAGATTCAATAAATATAAGAGCTCTTACAAGCCATTAGGAGAGTGGACAAAGGAAATCCTCAGAAAGGGGGAAATTTTCTTATAAACATATCAAAAGACAAACCACTTCAGTTGTCATAGAAGAGAAGTAAAATGAATGATATTTTTGATCTATTAGACAAGATGAAAAGTGTAATTATGTCCTCATGTCCTTGTAGACAAGGAGACAGGGAATCAGCCATGCTCTTATACTTTTATGGATGAGCAATATGACATGGCACCAATGGAGGATAAGAATAGGACAACAGTCATGAAAAACTTAAACAAATATATCAGTTATATCTAAATGTACATCGCTTAATACATATCAAGGTTGTAACAATCTACAGCAATTACTGTTCTATCTAGTACCCATTTTATCATCCTTGTAAAGAACTAGTTAAGACAATATAAATGTATTTTTTCCACAAATTTACACTGTGCCATGCTATATTTCTCTATAACCAACTCTGAATATAGTAGCTTCAAACACCTTTGTGGCTGTATGGCTATGATAAGTTCTTTTGTGTGGGCCATCAACTCTACATGATGTGACCTGGTGCAGCAGTTACCCAGAGGATCTGCTGGGCTGGACTCACGAAAGCTGAGCTCACATTTCTTTCTGTGTGGAGTGTGGATGCTCACAGTGTATCAACCAGATTCCCAGAGGGAGTTTCTAAGAACCTGAAAACAAAACAGTAACTCTGTTAAGTTTTGTCTGGTCTTATATAACATTGCTTCCTTCATGTTCCATCAGTTGGAGGGACTCTCATAGACACTGCAACCATCAATATTCCAGCAAGGGATGCTTTCTGTTTAAATTCTGACATATAGATGTACACACACATGTCCATGCATATATGTATACACACACACACACACACACACACACACACACACACCAAACAAACTTGGTATCAATGAAAAGCAAAAAGAAAAGGACTAGCATTTTAATGCTGTTTGTATTTTTTGTATGGAAAAGAAAAGTATCATTACAAAAGCCAAACTTATTTATTGAGCTATTGTAAGCTACATTCAGTGGCTCAGACATAAATTCTTCACCCACCCACAGACTGTCACTAGTTTACAAAGTCTCTACCTAGAATTATTTGACTTCATGATGTTGTCCAAACAGTGTAAACTGCATGCCGAGTTCTAGTCTTTTCATGCTTTCGATTGTGCTGTGGTACTGTCTTTTGATGTTGGGCAGCAGCATCATGTCACTGGCCCACAGGAAGGCACAGTTGACACCTTTGAATACACTCAGCTAGGATCTTCTGTAGGTTATATATTCTCAACTCTTGATGATTTCATCTTACTATGAAGACACAGCCCCTGATCTGTTGAGGAGCTTCTGCAAAGATTTGATCTCTCAATTCCTCCTTCCTCTGGTCGTGTAGTTCCACCTCAGAGGGGCTGACTGATAGCTTCTAGAAAACTGATCAGCAGCAGAAAGAAGCCTGGCTTCCAGCCCACAGCTTTGCTTAGGATGACACTGCTTCCCTTTGGATGGTAGCCTGCGTTAAGCCCTTGTGTCTTTCTTTGAGAGAACCCATGGCTTGTTTTGTCACTGATTCTTTTTTTCTTTTAATTTTTCGAGACAACATGTCACCTTGTAGCCCTGCTTGGCCTGGAACTTGCTGCGTAGACCAGGTTGACCTCAAAGTCACAGAAATCCACTTGCCTCAATCTCTAAAATGCTGAAATCAAATTTATAAGCCACCATGCCTTGCTGTTTGTCCTCAGTTTTGATGTGGTTCCCGAGACAAACTTCAGCACTAGCTCAGGTTCTAGGGCCAAAAGAAACTTGCCAACAGGCAGAGACAGAGTTATTGTGGAAGTTTAGGTGCCAGAAGAGAATCAGACCTCCCACTTAGTCACAGCCTATGAAAACCAAATGATTCCTGCCTGTGTGTGGAATGTTAGCTCAAGCCAAATATTCACATATAGTAGGGACAAGTCATGAACAAGAGCTAATTTTTAAAAAGGAAAGAAAAAAGCAACCTTTGCTGTTGCTACTGCTGTTATTGGTGGTAGTGGTGATGATAATGTTTGATAATAATGGGATGATGATGGTGGTAATGGTGGTGGTATGAGGATAATTTAGTGTGAATATTGCAATAGTGCTATGCTATGAGCAAAGCTATTCTATAGCATATCTCTAGGAAATCCATTCACCACAGTGTGTACAGATGGAAGTTGCACAGTATACAACCTACACAACTGGCCCAGCTAACCTGTAAAGTAAGCCAGACAGGAAGCAAGAAGGAAGTGACAAGCTAGAATGAGTCCAGGTCTCCTGGGTCATCTTGCCATCACACTTCTTGCCTTAACCCAGCCATCACACTAGAATGATATTCATAGTTTGGAAAAAAAATGCAATCCACTCAGCTTACCATTTGCTCCATATTCACCTAAAATATCCTCCCTGCTTCTCTGAAAAATAGAGTCTGGGGCTGGAAGAAACATTTATCCTTCAGGATCCACGTGAAGTCTGCAGGTGGTACAAACTTTGACAATGAAACTGAACTAGGGAGTGTTGTTTCCTACAGGCTTGCCTATCCTGGAGACAGGTTGACCTAGGATGGCACACCTGCCTGACCTTCCTTCAGTATAACATGCCTCCTTGACAAATGGGACGCACTCAACTTTGCCAAGTACTTGACTTCTAAGATCAATGTGATGTCCCTGAAGGAGGCTGGCAGCACAGAAATGTACAGAAAGTGGCCTGGCTGGTGGTAGAGTTGCATGACACAGGCTGACGGCCATTTTGGAGAGCCAGTGTTTTGCAGTGAGCAGCTTCCTGTGTTTTTGTCTGGATGTTGTTCTGGAAGGAAGTCGTTGCATCTGCTGAGGTTCTAGACTCTGCTATGATCAAAGGAAAGGTGGAGATTTAGCCTCAGTGCTGACCTCAGCCTCAGAGGGCACTGTAGTGAGATTATGTTGGTAATGTAGATATTGGTTTTGCCTATGAGGTTAATAAAAGCTGATTGGCCTAAGGCAGACAGGAAGTGTGGGCAGGGCTATCAGGCTAAAAAAACTTTCTTTTCTATTTTTGACACAAAAGGGCATTTGTGGATAGGTATTACAACAAACACAAAAAACTAAAATACTACTATAAAAAAGATACCTAGCTACATAAATAAATAAAATAAATTAGTTCAAATTAAAAAACTAACAAGTTATATGCCTGAGCCCTAAGTCAATCAACATAAAAATTATACAGGCCTACATATAATTATTTAAGACAAAACAAAGCTAAAAATAAGATCAAATCTCTGGTCCAGGCCCAGAAATTCTGGGCCAAAACCTTTCACAGCAGGGAGCTCTTGTCTCTAGGGTATCTGGGCCTTAGCAGTGCAGCTGCCACCCTTATTCTTCTTTGCTCTAACATGTGACATTTGCAGCAGTGATCATAGCAACATGATATCAGAGATATGTAGATTCTTGCATAGCGTTCAGTGATTGGCATTCTTCAGCTGGTTCCCCAGTACAAGGGTATTCTTTCACCATCAACAGGATATGTTCTGAGACAGAGGCATGCTTGAGTATCTGACATGTATGCACCATGATGATGGAATGCCCAGCAAGCTTATGAGGCAGGTGTTATTTATCTCCATGTATAGATGAGAACTGAGGATGAGACAGTGTCCTCACCTGGTTTCTGAATGCTACACAACAGATCCCCAAGCCAAAGTCAGGTATCTGGCTCCAAGCAAGCCCACATTCCAGCCATTACTCTTTGCTTGTACATTATGTGAGAAGAGAGGAGGGCGTTCAGCAGGTAGAGTGATTGTCTCACAAACATGAGAACCTGAGTTTGCTAGCAAAAGCCATGTAAAGAAAATGTCAGAGTGTTGTCACTTATTTGTAATCTCAACACAGAGAAAGCAAAGGCAAACAGATCCCTGGGGCTCACCAGCCACCAAGACTAATCAGAGAGACCCAGGCTTATAAGAGAATCTGTGTTAAAAACCAAATTGTGTGGCACTTGAGGAATGACACCCAAGGTTGACCTCTGGCTAGATATGTTTACATACATACACATATGATGCACCCTGTGTGTGTTGGGGGGAGGTAGCTACTCTGATGTAAAGAAAGTGAGGCCTAAGGAACTTTCCCGAAACTATGTTGATTAATGCCAAGCCCAGTACCAGGACCCGAAGAACACTGACCTGAGGATCGACAAATGAGAAGAGAGTATGACAGGGTCCTGCTATGCAGCCCAGATCACCCTTAAACTTGTAATCCTCCCACCTGAGCCTCCCTAGTGCTAGGATTATAAGCATGTGCCACCTTGCCTAGTTTCATAGGATATATTTTTAGTTAGAATGGTGTCTTAAAATATGTGATAACAGGAGATGGAGAGACAGATGGCTCAGGGGTTAAGAGCACTGGCTACTCTTCCAGAAGACCTGGGTTCAATTCCCAGTGCTCAAATGACAGCTCATAACTTCCTGTAACTCCAATTTCAGATGATCTGATACCTTCACACAGACATAGATCCAGACAAAACATGAGCGTGCGTGAAATAAAAAGTATTTTTAAATGTATGTGATCGCAGTGTTTTATGGACCAATATTGTTTTGGAATGTATGGAATAATATCAACAATAGTTCAGCTTGCTCAGGTAAGCTGATGACATGAAATTAAACAAAAATGGGTGAGACACACATTTTTCCAAGATTTCATCAAAAGGAATACAGAAAGTTTGGAAATCATCATGGGGTGGTTTCTGGTTGTCTGTGAGACAACTGTAACTACTCAAACTTAACATATGTCTGTCCCAGAAGGCATTACAGAGTTGTCTGGAGAGGGAACAAAGAGATTCTCATTAGGAGGAAGAAATCATCTGTGAGGAGAACATAAGCATTTGTTTGTTTAACAAGTAAATTTTACCACATTTCAAGACCTACTAAGAATCACTTACTACACCTTGTAGTGGTTTGAGAGAAAATGGTCCCCAAAAAGAGTGGCACTATTTAGAGGTGTGGCTTTGTAGGAGTGGGTGTGGCCTTATTGAAGGAAGTGTGTCACAGTGGAGGCGGGCTTTGAGGTCTCATATTCTCAAGCAACATCCAGTGTATCAGACCACTTCCTGTTGCCTGAAAGTCTAGGTGTAAGAAGTCAAAGCTCCTTCTCCAGCACCATCTCTGTCTTCATGACACCATGGTTCCTGTCATAACAATAATGAACTAAACCTCTGAACTATCTCAATTAGATATTTTCCTTTATATTGTTTATTTATTTAAAAAATTTTTTTCCATATATGCCATTGCCCCCCCTCCTTTCCCTCCTCCTAGCCCCTCCCAGTCCTCCTTCAACCTCCCTCCAAGCCTTCTCCCCATCCATTCCCCAAGGAGGGCAAAGGAGTCCCAAAGGGGGTCAGTTCAGATTGATATGTTCAGTTGAGATAGGTCCGAGTCAATCACCCAAGTATTAAGGCTGAGTTAGGTGTTCCTCTGTAGGGGAATGGGCTCTGAGATGTCAGTTCATGCACAGGAATACAGTCTGTTCCTTGTGCAAGAGGCTCTACAAACTGCCCACGCCATTCGACAGTTATCTAGCTTTGAAGGGTTTAGTTCCTTTCCCTGAAGGTTCCTCAGTGGCTGTTTCTGATTCAGTGAGCTCCCTATAGCTCTAGTCAGCCGTTACTATGGATCTTCTCCTCATGATCCTGATCCCTTTGCTCGTATACTCTCTCCTATCTCTCTCTTCAGCTGGACTGAGAGCTCAACCTGGTGCTTAGCTATGGATCTTTGCTTCTGCTTCCATCCATTGCTGGATGAAGGTTCCATAATGACAATTAGGGTGCTCATTAGATATTTTCCTTTATAAGAGATGCTGTGGTCATAGTGTCTCTTCACAGCAATAGAAACCCTAACAAAGACGCACCTTCATGGGATGGATATTCATTTCTCCTCTTAATGGATGGAAACTCTGGATACCAGGAAGGGAAGGATTTGTCCAAACATCAGCAATGAAAATAGGGTCTGCCTGTGAAGTGGGCTCCTGATGCTGTCAGTCCCTCTCCCAGTCCAGCCTGTCTCCTTGTTCTAGTGAAGGGCTGCTCAGCCGCCTCCTCTCTTCAGCATGCTGGAAGAGCTCCTGCCAGGAACATCGGAGAAGCTACTTCTATAAGGAGCCAACAGATAGTGACTTTCCAAGGTGTCATCAGCCTCAGGATGATGGGCCTCAAGCTGACAGCTTCCAGATTCTAAGTTGCAGAGGAGAAAGCTATTGATTGTCAGCACTGGTGCTAGATTCCTCCTAGCTGCTATTCACAGATTCCCTGTCCCAGCAGAATAAACGGTCCACATTCCCTGTCCCAGCAGGCCCAAGAAAACTCAGGAGCTCAGTATTGCTCAGCTGCTGCTGCCTGGGATCATTGCTGAGAGATGAGCATCCAGACTGATTGCCTGTGACAGACTTATCTAGGAATATACTAGAAAACTCTCTCTCTCTCTTTCTCTCTCTCTCTCTGTCTCTCTCTCCCTCACACACACACACACATACACACACATACACACACACACACACACACACACACACAGGTTATGTAGTTCATTCATTGTCTGAAGGACTGTGTTACTAAGAAACAAACCTTGATGTTGCAAAATGATTGAAACATATTGAGATGATTCCACTGCGGTTACCTTGTTCAAATGGCCCTTTCATGACAATGCAATGTCCCTCCATAAAGGGACACTGACGTATGTCCAGGTATTCAGAGGCTATTTTAGGATGAATGGGCTGCTGGGCTGGCTTTTGTGGGTTCTCATGAAATAAAATGAATCTGGAGGCCTTAACTCTGAGCTTTGTCTTCATGGACAGACACAAAGCAGGGAGGGTCTGGAACACACTAAGGCAGTGTGGAGGGACTGTACTCATTAGCCTGACTAGGGAGCTGGGCTGAGGGTATGTAAGATAAAAGACACACCTGTGGATAAGAGCTCAGAGATCTATGGCCACTAAACCTCAGGCCTCTTCAACATTGTGAAGTCAGAAACGATCATGGGGGAGATCCCATATGCTGAAGAGTGAGGTGAGCCCACAAAAAACAGTACCTGGGCCCACTTAGCTGCTGCCTGAGCCCACTCTCTGCCCTCTGTGAATGGTGTGCACAGGTTTGCTTGGATCAGGGCTAGAGACTGAGCTAGTTAGGGAGATAAGAGTGAGCCTGGAAAACCAAGTGGTAACCTTGGTTCCCCGGCTCTGTTCTTGGTATGCTCTTCAATTGAAGGGAAGAAGGCTAGAGAGGTGATCAGCAGCTAAGAGCACCTACCGCCCTTCTGAAGGAGCTGAGTGGCCCCAAGTCTATTTGGGGTGGATGACAACCACCTATGACCTCAGGGGATCCCATACCTCTTCTGAGCCTCATGAGTACCCACACAGACATGACATCTGATCACACAGACTCACACATATAGTAGGTACTAATCACTAGCAACTGATTATATAAAAAGATTAATATTTATTAAAGACTTATATGAAGCACTCACTGACACAAAGATTAAACTGTAGGTCAATTCCTGGAAAGTTGGATTTTCCCTAGAGCATGAAGGAACAAACAGGAAGAGGAGCCAGCGTGTACCTGGTTTTAGACTGGCCTGCCCATGCCCTGTACATGGGTCCTCCAGGTCTAAAAGCCACACCTCTAGGTCAAGGTGAATAATGTCTGATCCCTACAACACACATGTACACATAAGTAAAAATAAATCAAGGAGACTACAGGAAAGGTTGGCAAGCACATATGTCATGGTCACTTTGTTAGATAACCAAAGGACCAAAGGATACTTACCTCACCCTACTAAACTTCCTCAAGGACATAAATATTCACAAGAGCCTGTGAATTACTTGGCTGACCCCTTGAATTAGCTGAATGAGATTGAAGAGGTCATGACTATAATCAATATCCCCTCAGTATAACTGCAGCAGGGAGAGACACTGAGCAACTCAGGGAGAAGTGAGCAACGCTCCTGCATGAGGCTCCTCGTGTGCTCTTCATTTATTCCCCAGTACTAGCATGCACTGGGGAGAGCATCGGGGGATGGATGACTCTTTAATAAGCAAAGGAGATGTGTTCCCTGCCCTGGAGGAGCTCACAGTCTAGAGGCAGACAGAGACAGCTATTAAGTGTTTCAACAAACCATCATGAAAGAGAGCCAGGTGCATGCAAGCAAGTGACTAGATACTGAAGGAAGGGGATCTCTGAAATCTTTCTAAGGGACTAGGGCTGATCTTAAGAGATAAGTCACCAAGGAAGGGGTAAATAGAGAGTATTCCCAAAGAAGAAACAGCATGTGTACAATCCCCAAGACCAGCACTAGCAGGAATCAAGGGGGGGGCGGGCAGGAGGGGAGTGTTCTTCTTTGTCTCAGATTATTCAGCCAGAGGAAAGTGTAACAGGTCACAACACCTTACCTGACACCGTGGAGCCTGTGAAGGCTCTCCCATACAGGAGTTTGTTTGATTGGATTTTCAGAGTAGCCCTGGGGGTTCCAGCCCCATTCTACAGATGAGTAATGAGCTTGTGTTAGAAATAACACATTAGCTGCTGTGCTAATGAGACGGGGAAGGAGGAGGGGGCCTCCTGTGGTTCTTCCTACCCTCCAATGTTGGTCTGGGGAGGGAGGGCACAGGTGGAGAGAGCAGGAGGCTACAGTTAGCCCAGATAGCCTTTTCATTGATCCTAGAAGGAATGAACTCCACCTCAGAAAGCTAGATGGCTCCCGGTTAGCATGAGGAGAGGCTCAGGAACTGCCTTCCCTTAAACACTGGAAACCGAAAGCTGGGAAGGGAATATTAAGACATCACTGCACCCACCGCTGCCCATTCTGGAGAGTCAGGGGAGCGGGAGGAGTCCTTCCGGGGAGGACTTCCCAGCAATCATGCCTGCTGGGTCTGCTCTGCCTCTGCTCGGAGTGGCTCTGCTTCCTGTCCTCCATGCTCGAGTTATCCAGCCCTCTCTATATTCTGCCTTCTCCCCACATCGTCTAGTGAAGTCACAGGGAGTTCTTAATACTCTATCCCCATCTCTTTTTTTCTATTGTGCTTTAGGCCAACACTGCATTAGGGGCTTCTACATGTCCTCACCTCTCCCTGGACTCCTGTCTCAGTCTTCCCAGTGACTAAGATGATGTCACATGATCTAAAGTAAGGCTCTAGTTACAGGAGCACATTCCAAGTTCTCAGTTAATGTTTAATATACATGAAAGTCTGTTGTGGCTTTACAGTGACTACTTCATAAAGCCTGTATCTACCCCTATAGGTCAGTACATCTTACCCCAAGTCCCTAAGTCATCTTTCTAGTTTACTCTTCCACTGTAGACAGACAAGGGACTCAGCACCCCTCTCTCTGTGGAGCAAAGGTTATTCAGGTCTAATCAGAATGTTTCTCAAATGAGAAATCTCATGACCATCTTCTCCCATGACTGTAAAGCAGAGGTTCTCAACCTGTGGGTCATGACCCCTGGGGGTTTCCTAACACTATGTTGTATATCAGATATTTACATTATAATTCATAGTGATAGCAAAATTACAGCTATGCTGTAGTAAAAAAAAATAATTTTATGGGGGAGTCTCCACAGCATGAGGGACTGTATTAAAGGATCAGAGCATTAGGAAGGTTGAGGAGCCCTGCTGTAGAAAGTGCCTTCCATCACCGATGTATGGGATCTGCTCCAATAAGCCATGGTAGAGGCATTCCAGAAGGTGTGTCTCTGTATGTGTTTAGGAAAGGAGGGAAGGGGCTGGGGAGATGGCTTAGTAGGTCATGTGCTCATCACACAAGCATGAAGACCTAGGCTTGATTCCCAGCATCCATGTTCAAATGAAAATAAGAACAAAAAGCAGGCATGGTAACTTGTATTCTAGTACGGAGGAGACCAGCACAGGAAGATCCTTCAGGCTTACTGGCCAATCAGGTTAGCCTACCTAATGGTAAGCTCCAGGTCCTAGCAAAACATCCTGTCTCATAAAACAAGGTGGACAGCTCCTTGGGACAACACCTGAGATTGTCCTCTGACCTCCACAGGTACACTCATATCCACACACAGGTAATCATACATGCACACTCATACACACACACACACACATTCACATTTACTCCTTTAAAGCCACAAGCCACTGCAGTGCTCTGAAATCTCATATTTATTTATCTGTTAAAAAGTGAATCCCACTCCCCCTAGAGGAACACCTGACTCAGTCTTGATGTTGTGGGGAGAAAACTGGATTTGCCAGGAGTGGAGGCTGAACTAAGCAATCTTGGGATCTTGGGACTGCCTGCCCATGGAGGGATGGGGAGATGTGGAGAAGAGAGAATGACCTGATGTGGTGAGAAGGGGAAGGGACCTTGAATAAGGATATACAAGGATAGAAAGTGTGACTTCTTTGTTCATAATTTAAAAAAAGTGGCAATAACTGTCTCCTCATAAAATTGCTGGGATTAAATGAGATAATGCATGGGAAAGTATTTAGCGAGTGGTTTCTGGAGTTTAGCTATGATAATTATTATGCACATGTAAAAATTACAATTAAAAACATAGTGTTTTCTTCCATTAGAAGGTAACCACTGGCTATACTCAACCAGTGGACACTGGAAATGTGGCCCATCCCAACTGGAATATTATAACTACAGCAGGTTTTAAAAGCTTCTTATCTCAACAATAGTAGAATATCGAATAATTTTATAGTGCTCATATATTGAATTAATGCTGTGGATATGTTGGCTTAAATGAAACCTATTTATAAAATAAATTCACATTTTCCTTTACTCACTATAACTACTAGAGAATCTTAAATTGCAGATGGAGCTTGTAGTGTACTTGTATTAGACCACACTGCCCTAGAGAGTTGGATGCCTGGTGCATTTATCTTTTACAGCATCTTTTGGGAACATTATCAGCATTTGTCCCCTGGATTGTGATGCAAGGGAGCACTCTTCTCCATCTGCTTGGCAGTCATGGCAGAGGATAAGCAGTGCTCTTGGCCTGTGTGAGGACAGGTTGGGTGGAGGCTCTGGCTTTGCTATAATCACCTCCAGCAATGCTTTCCTTATACAGTCCAAATCTAGCAAATAGCTCACAACCCACCAGACCACTGCTGCCATGGCTCTCAGCTTCCAGGAGACACTCAAAGGAATTGACCCTGCTCCCTTTTTTTACCCATCAACCTCTCTCAAGAACTAGTTAAAGTAAGTTAACCAGGAGAATGGGGCAGGGGAGAGGGGAGGTGGATTGTCTGCCTGAGGAGTAACCTATAGGCACATCCTAGTCCATCTGAAGCTGCCCAAGAGAGAAAACTACTCCCTGACTATGCAGCAGGAGTATGGCGTGCACTCTACCCCACATGGGAAAATCAGTGACTTGGGTAGGAAGTATGGAGCCTTTCCTACTGAGCTACAGGACCAGACCACCCCTCGTCTCACTGCCACAGTAAGGAAAAGAGCCAAAGGTTTTCCTGAGCTCAGTGCTGTCCAATACTGCTCAGAGATCTGGCCAGTGGCACTGGGGAACCCTCCCTAGCCAGCAAGCAGAGCTACAGCCTGGGCCATGGACATACTCAGGCCCCTCCCACTTGGTTCATTCTTCCTCATCACCATGCCCAAAGCTGGCTAAGTACCTGAGACACACTCCAGACTATTTCAGACCTACCTACCAGAGCCTGCCACCTGGGGACACAAAGCTACCATCCTACAGACCTAGTTCCATCCACAGAACACTAGTCTTTCCAATATGATCCACCCTGACAAGCCCACAGAGGAGGAGGACACCTAAGCGAGAAATCTACATGTCCCAACCACCTTGGATCCAATGAGAGCATTTGAAGAGCTGAGACGACTTTTTAAAATAGAGTTGTAGAAGGTCTGGGAGAGGGATTTGTCTCTCCAGAGTGTCTTTTCTTCAGGATCTGTGTCAGAAGGGTTCTTAAATCTTCAGAAAGCCCTCATCTCTCCGCAAGCATGAGGACGTGGTAGCAGCGAGGCACAGTAAAAAACCTGCTGATAGACAGATGGAATGCTGTAATTATACGCAGGAGGGGGAGAGGGAACGTTTGCTGAAATTATTAGTGTGGGCAGACAATTAGAGGCTTTTCCAGAAGATTACACTTTTCCCTCCCATCTGCGCTCCATTTAGGAGTTTTTACATCCACAATGCTATTTCCTCCTCAGCTGTGCCATTTGCCATTTTGCCCAAATTATTATTGTGCTTGACTTTGCGTTTGTTCAGACTTCACCAACACTGCCGTCTTCTTCTCCTTGGCACTTTGCATGCTCGCTCCCCAAGCTGCCCCACATCTCTCTCTCCTCCTTCACTTTCCATCTCTTCTTCCTTGATTTCCCTCCCTCCCGTTCCCAGGTTAGCCAAACAAGATCCTCAAAAACACAGCAAGATTACAGTCATTTGTTTATAGCATAGGGCAAGCTAGTGCAGCGCCATTATAGGTGATCATGCTCTGGGATCACTCAAGAGAGATCTCCCAAGCCTGGGTGAAAAGTTTTTATTTATTTATTTATTTATTTATTTACTTACTTACTCATTTACTTATTTATTAACTATGGAATAAATTTTGCAAATGTTATTAATGAGCATATGCTAATGGTGCATTGTTGGTGGGGTACAGGGTACACAATTAGATCAGGATAACTAGTGTCCTCAACTTCTTGTCATGTCCTGATGTTGGCAACCTTCACTGTCCTGTCTTGTAGTTCCTAATAAAGCATATACTAGCTTATGGTGAACTACAGCCACCTGCCGCTCTATATCTCCTCCTCCTTCTCCTCCTCCTCCTCCTCCTCCTCCTCCTCCTCCTCCTTCTCCCTAATAGTGCTTTGGTGTCATTTAGGCCCACGGAAGGAGATGAGAGCCTGTGTTTCCTGCCTGTCCAGTTTTCCTCGGATTTGGGTTTTTGGATCTGAGTTAAGGCTCCTGATCTCCCATGGGTCTGAGATTGTTAAATTCCAGGACCTCATTCATGGTCACTGTTCATTTACCCTTGCATTCGGCAGAGAGTTACTGAGAGTATTCTACGTCACTGGAAAGGCCAAGGACAGCCAGCCTTGCTCGTACCACAGAAGAAGGGCTTTCCTGAATCAGTGTCTCTGGAGGATGCTTTGGCAAGTGAGAATTAGTGTCCTCCTACTATAGACAAGGAAAAAGAAAGGACTCTGGGAGGCTGAATTGCTTGTTCAAGCTACAACCATAGCCCTGGGTCCTAGATCCAGCCCTGCTGAGTCAGCCCACAAAGCTGATGCTGGCTGCAGAAGGTCCTCAGGCCTAGGAAAACAGAAGACTCCCTCCTTCCTAAAGGTCTGTTGCATACTGGATAAAGACTCACATGAACAACTGAGGAAGGATGTTAGCTCCCTGAAAACAGTGCAACCAAGGAGGAAGACACTGTTCCAGTACATTTTCTGTTGCTATAGTAAACTATTTGAGACCAGATAGTTTATAAAAACTAGAGGTTTGCTTGGCTCATAGCTCTGGATGTTGGAAAGCCTAAGGGCATGCCACTTGGCTTGTTGCTGTGTTATAACTAAGTGGTGGTTATCACACAGTGAGATTAAAGAAAAGTACGTTAGTTCAAATTTCTCTGTCTCTCCTCATAAAAGCACTAATGCCATTCTGGAAACCCTACCTTCATGACCTCATTTAATCCCAATTATCGTGATATACAAGTTTAGGAACTAAGTTTCTAATATGTGACCTTCAAGGAAACCTTCAAAGTATAGCAGTTCTAAGCATTTGTTCTCAAGAATGGAGGGAGAAGACCAGGCCGCTGGGCAGGGAAAAGGGTTCTGAGAAAAGACAGCAGCATGGGGCTGGACATCAGGAAGGAGCCACCACTGAGCAGAGTTTTTCTCTGGCCCTGTATCTATATCACCTCATTAAACCCTGGGCCTGCCCTCAGGTGGTCTTCTTCAACACAGATGAAGAATGTGAGACTCAGAAAAGATACATCATTTTCCTGGAGAGCAACAGGGAAATACAGAACCAGGGCGAATGCTGGTCAGCCTCATTCCAGAATGTAACTCATGTTCTCAGCCTGGCACTTAGCCCGCCAGCCAGCAAGCACTGCATTCAGAAGGGTGATAGAACTCTGAGTGGGACCAATGCATGGTGACAATGCATCAAACGTTTTAAAAACCACCTGTCAGTGTTTGGACCATCCTAGGATAATGAGGTACCCTGGAGGATTTTTAATTAGGGTGTGATGATCAATGATGTTTGGCAGCTAAGGGAAATCACAATAAGGGTGAGAACTAGTCCACCAGCCAGGAACTAGCCTACAATTCAGGTATAAAAAACAAGGCAGGGACTGCTGTGTCCCATCTAAGCCTGGAGGAGTTTGGAAGAAGATTTGGTACCGGATTAGAGATGTGGGTGAAGGACCAGCAGGAGGTGATGAATCAGATGTTGCCGCCTGAAAAAAAAAAAATCAGATGGCTGATGGTATCATTATCCACGCTGCAGCATCAAGAAGGAGGAATATGGCCAAAGGAAGAAGAAAGGCTAAGTTAATCAAGAGGGAATCCATAGCCAGGGAGGCCTTTGTAGCCCAGGCACCCAGGGAGGAAGCATAACCAGGGATCTGAGAGCCACCATATATTAGAGAAAAACCAAACCCTTTACCAGACAAAAAGAAAAAAAATCTTCCCAACGTGTGGCTCTCCACCTGTCCCTGCTTGTGCATCTCTTTGGGGAGTCCGTGTTCCTTATGCTAGGTCACTGTTGTAATTCCATGGAGCGCCACATACACGGGAGCCCATGCCCACTAAGGCCTGGCTCAGCCTCTGCATCCCACAATAGGTGCCAACAAACTGTCTCAAAGCATTCTAGCTAGGGGCAGGACAATCCATCTCTAATTTAACAGTATGGAGAAACAGGAGCAGGGACTGGGGTACAAGGAGGGAACTTGGGAAATGAGGAGAGACCAGTCAGACCAGCCAGACAAAACTGGAATGCCATGTGACTTCCTGATTCCCCCACCCCATAAAAGGATAGCCCCAAAGCTAATCCTGGTAGTTTTGGTGTCTCTGTGTAAGACAAATTTAAATTATTTTTCTGGTGGCACTCTAACTCAGGTACTTGCTTTCTTCTTTGTAGCCCAGATTGTTTCTTCTCTAACATGTTGAATAGGTTTTGATTCTTCTCATTACACAGAGTGATTCCCAAGAACCCTAGAATCAGAGTAGGTGATGACAATCTTCTGAGCTGGGCCACATGGTAAATATTTTGGTGCTGAGGGTGCTAAGGCATTTTTTTTCTACTTTTCACCTCTGCCAGTGCCCTGAAAATAGCCATAGACAGTGCACAAACAAGTGGGTGTGGCTGTGTTCCAGTAAAGCTTTATATTTTTTTTCTTTTTTTCTTTTTTTTCCTTCTTTATTTTGTATTTATCAAAAAAACAGTAAAAAGAATTTAAAAATGCCGAAGAGTTAACAATAACTATACAGAGGATAATAATCATAAGCATGGCTTATCAAGGGTGGAAATGCAAATAAGATTACCACACATATATTTTCTTTGTGTTCAGCTTTCCCTCTGAATTTTTTTTTTCCATCCCTGTATATCCTTATTGAAAGTCTCTTCCCCCTCCCACCACATCTGATCATTTTTCTTCTCTGCAACTCCCCATCCCCTCCCTGGGCAGGGAGCAGACAGTCCTATGGTCACACTGGCCCAATAATGCTTGGATCAGTCTTCACTC